>JANPWX010000437.1:1738038-1791656 GCA_024734555.1 Trochalopteron elliotii
GTGGGTCTCAACCATTTGCACTGTAATCCCCTCATTTGTGGTGGGAACGAAAATAATAACTTTTTTTTTTTTTTTTAATTAAGGCGTTTTGTCTTCCTGTGTAAGAAAAGCAAAATCGTGGTGATGCACAGCTAACCCCATAGATTTTCTTGGATGGGCTCAGCTATCCCTTTACAAAGCACAGGGGCCGAAGAGGCTTTATGCAGCCAAACTTCGGTGTGGGAAGGAGAAGCTGCTTTATACACAGCTCCCTCCAGGCCAAAACAAGCACCCAAAATAAGCCAGAAAGGAAGGTGGACAAGTTGGTATTCTGACAATTTCTAGTGCAGGTTTTAAAAAGTGGAAAGAATACAAGCAGCATGAAAATCACAACTCCTTGAGAGGGAGTGTGTGTGTGTGTGTGGAGGGGGGAGGAAATCAAGACTAGGTCACCCCTAATGGCTGATTTAACTGCTACATGATACTTCTACAGTGCACACAGCAATCTGGACCTTCTGAAATTTACTTTTTTTTTTTTTTTCCTGCTGTAATGCAGGTATATGAAGCTTTATCCTGAAGCAATTCCAGTGTGCATTATGAAGCCAGGATAGCAGCTTTCATTAACTGATATATACTCTCATTACTTCACAAATCACACATCTTTCTTCAAAGACAGACATGAAGGTGGGGGAAAAAAATAGAAGAGGGATTGGGTCTCACTAAAGCACAAAAGGTACTCCGTGAAAGAGAAGTGCTCTCTTTGTGACTTGCAGTCATTTGGATAAAAGTTCACACAGAGGTTGTTAATGATTTAAACTCCAAAACCTGTTACTACAATTGAAGTAAAATTATTTGAAGCATGGTTGTTTCATATAGCTCCCTCTTTGTGCAAGAAAACTTTGAACTTAGCAGAATACATAATCAAAATCGTGAGTCAGATGTTGCAAAAATAAAAATACGCATTATTCTAGCATGTATACCTGTTGGAATTTTTTGGCTTTTGACAACCTGACTCATCATTTTATCACACTATTTTTCATCCTAACTTCAATTTTTAAAAAACAAACAGCTGCCTAGGAAAACACAAAACACTAAATCTGCAACCTAAATATTTTTAAACAATAAATTTAATCTCTTAATCACCTCAATTTAGAATGGCTTCACATAACCTTATACCCATTTTACAGCCACAATAAGCCTTTCAGAAGGAAAAAAAAATCATCGAAATAGTATTTAAAAGATCACATATATGACAATCTCAGGCTCACTACCATGCCTATGCAATTCTGAGTTTCAAAACCACACGTACAGAGTACACATCTACCAAGACAAAACAAATTCCTCCTGGCTTCAGCTGGTTTATCATTTCACAATACAGCTAAAATACTTCATTTTCATGAAGAGATTTATTTTTAATCCAGAGGTAAAGCCAAAGTGTGTAACCGTCAGTACTGGAGATTTCTGGGGGGTAGGGATAAGTCCAAACAGCTGCCTTACACTTACTCATGGCCAAGAGTATCAGAGACAGAATTTCCTCAGAACCTATAGGTCCTGTCTTTTCCCTCAGTTCTCCACTTTGTACTGGTTTTGGAGATTTCTACCACATTAGTAGTGATAACCAAAAATACGAGGCATTCTTCACTGCTGCTCACAAGCATCAACTTCGACGTGCCTGGGACTAGCAGCAGGACTTTGCTCACTCCAGGAGTTGCAATGCTAGAGCCGTTTAGTTCTTTTTTCGATACATTCTAATGGCAACTGTGTTGAACTAAGCCAGCTTTGTGAGCAGGGACCCAGCGATCCTGCCTGTGCAGGAGGCCACAAAGTAGCCATTTCAGAGAGGGAAAGAGTACTGGCTCTGTGCTGTGATCCACCTCTGCTGTGGCAGCCCTTCCCCAGGTGCTCCAGGAGAACAGGACACAGGAAATACTGTGTTCTTCACTATCACTCTTTCCACCCTCTATTCCTTATGCGTTTCTGGCATAAATTAATGTTGACATTGTCAGCATTAATTTACAATGTGCTGTGCAGGTTTTTTTTCCCCTCCATCATTTGAAACCCCCTTTAGGGGAGTTGAGGTGGCTGCAGCAAAAAAGGCACCGCGGGAGCACAGCTCTCTGGAAGGGCCATGGGGACTGGCACACAGCAGAGGAGCATTAAATCTCTCTGAGGGTGACCTTGGCTTCCATAGACATCTTCAACAGTTTTCCTAGGAGTTTAGTGGGCCAAGCCTTAAGCATGCTCTGCAGTGAAAGAAATCCCAATGCTCGAATGAATTACCAGGGAGAAACTTTATATACTCTAGCTTTGAAGAGTTTCTAGCCCCACACCTGGAAATACTCTCTTTGGGAACAACTTAGTTTTTCATCTCTGTCCTGGCTAAGTGCATTACTCCAGATCTTGTCCTAGTCAACAGATAGTATCAAGCCTTCCCACTGAAACCACAGGTACATCACTCCTCACTTCCCATTATTTTACACGTTGATTTAAGGAATGTGACTAAGGGCATAATGCCATTTTAAAAATCCTCTCCCATTACGTTTGGTGGTATAGCACAAAAAGAAAAAACTAAGTCAGCTGACCACACTTTTGAACATTTTTAGTCCAAACACAAGAAAATAGTTGCAAGTCTTCCACAGATAACATAATATAAATAATGCATTGCTTCTGCAGGTCCTGCTATTAATAAGTAATGATTGTATGGCACCTTTCAAACACCAAACCTAGTTACACATATGAATTAAGTTCAGCTCCAGAAACCACTTTTGAACAAAGTAAATATTTTCTCGGCTTACACATAAGAAAAATGAAACAAATTGAGTAAATAAGGTTTTAAACGGTAATAAATGATGTAACATTCCTAAAACCTTTGCAGTGTATCTAGCATCCAAACTGTCTTTATGCAATGAACCAAATACTTGAAAAGGTTGCTAAACAGAAACTTAAAAATTAGCTGGGATCCTTGCTTTATTCTTTGAAACTTTAAAGAGTTCTGCTCCCAGGGTCAGATTTTTTTAAAGATGTGCACTGAGTGGAAAAGTGAGACCATTTCAATCGGTTCCTGGGCCCTCTCAGACCAAACTATGGCTGCCTCTGCTTTAAGTATAGCCTGCCAAAAGGAAAGTCAGGTCAGTTGTGTGTGTTCCTGAGCATGCAACGGAGAATTAGTCAGGCTCCACAGGCTCTTTTTAAAGTTACTCCTATCTTTGGATTAATTTCCTGTTGAACATAGGCAAATACCTTCTATAGCCTCTGTATCTTTAATATGTACAATGAGGCCCACTAGTTTTAATTGAAATTACCATCTCTCTCACATGTTCTGGCCATTACCCTTAACTACATAAACTCCTCTGGCTTTAATTTATGCCAATATTTCTATGCTCAGCAGTAACTACAAATCAGTCCTTCAAACAATATTTGATTACAAACTTCTCTTTGCTCCTAAGCATTTGAAAGGCAAACACAAAGGGATGAAAAAGCCCATAGGACAACAGCTCATGGACACCATCATCCACGTTTGCAATTGCTCTGTAAACAAATAACATTAAGTAACACGTTTGTAAGAATAACTAATAATGACAAGTTACTGACTGGCAAGGCCACCAGCCAACCCCACAAAGGCCAATGAGCAGTGACCAGAAGCCATTGCTGTCTGATGAGTATCATCCTAAGACAGATAACAAAAAATTACCAAATGGGAGATGCATTTGCATAACCAACAGACCCAAAATGACATACAGGCTTCAGCTTTTTTAAAAAACAACCAAATTCTCCTTCCACAAAATTTTTAACCTCTTCTTTCTTAAAATGAAAGGCCCACAGCCACTTCTAGGCAAGAACTCTTGCACAGAGCATATTGAATCACAAATGTTCTTGAAGACCAAGAATTCCACTACAGTTCTTGAAGCCTCCAAATGGAGAGGCATCAAAGAGGAAGAGTGCAATATGACCTATGCCTCTGCTAAAACACAGCCAGTTTTCTCAGAATCTTGTCTGAATCCTGGCAAACTAACTAGCCATCATCACTTCATAACAAACTTTAGCACAAGATGCTTCTAGTTGAGGTGCAAATTTAACACATTAATACTTCTTCAGAAAAACCATGGTGTTTATAGTTTTCAGCTGTTAGAATAGCACACTACCTAGGAAAGATGATATAGCTACTAATTTCAATTAAGAAAAAAAAATCAATGTTTTAAGGCTAGTGGCCTTAAACCCATGCTGATATAAAATCCTAGATTTCACAGGCCAGAAACCTATAGACCCATTGTCCATAGGTCTGAAGAAGGACCACATATTAGTGTCCACATAATTTTGTTGTTACTTAAATACTATAGGATGCTTCTTCAGAGTTACCAGAGTCTCATGATTTTTATTTTACCTTAACTGCAGTTGGCTTTTCAATTTCATAATTGCATAATTTATATATGTAATTATATTACATACAATATGATTACATATAATATATATCACCCCTTCACATCCCTTTAGTGTAAGCCTATTTTGCAAAAAACCAAAAACCCCCAAACCAACCAAGCACTCACATGACCCCAGGGCTATTGGAATCAGGCCTACAGATACCTGATATGCAGAATTTCTCCCCAAGTCTGAGTGAGCAACTTCTTACCCAGTACAGACTAAATATAGAAAAATAAATTAATATTTTACAACATAAAACACTAGGCAATTTCTGAACTGATGAGAAGAATTTGTTTAGTCAACTGAGGACTGGAACACTTAGCTCAGGGCTACTGCAGTTACAAATGTGGAAATAAAATGGGTAATTATCTGCTCCAATCCTGATCTTTTTGCATAATTTTATATTCTACATCCATGTGCATTGAAATCAATAACTTTACCCCACCCTAAGAATCATCTAAGGTAAATCAGAGTGAGACCCAGAGAACTCAATCTCTCATTTTGCTTCTGCTTAATAGTTTGCTAGTCACTGGTTAACTGAAGATTTAGGCACAGCCTTTTTATCAAGAACCTGCCATGGTTTAAGGCATTACCTCCTCCTGGAAAAACCACCCTCCAAACTGGCAAAACAGAATGTATTTACCCTCCTGTCTACTTCAGTGAGAAGTCTTGCAGCTTTGTTATGTAGCAAGGCAACAGCATTTTAAGCCACAGCTGTTTGCAAAATGGAAGTGTGTCCAAGTTTTTAAACACCTTGTTACATTTACATTGAAAGGCAGAGTCTCTGCTGCACCAGCAAGGTGGCAAATTCCTCAGGGAAATCAATTCTGGTTTCTCAATTAACTAGCTAGTTTTCTATTGTTAAAACACTAGAGTAATACTGAGACTGTGCTGGACCATGAGAGCTGACAAGACCCCAAAGAGCTCAGCTGCCATCTAGGACTGTGCATTCACCAAACTCATCTCCATCTGACACAGCAGGAAGAAGGCAGGCACAGAGGGGCATGGCACTGGTACTGATGCCAACTATGGCCTCTTTGGAATACCTAAAGAAGGGTGAGATAGAAGGGCATTTGGGAAACAAGAAAGTATGATGGTGCTGAGATTATACATTTCCAAGGGAAAGAAATCCATTAGGATAAGGGAGGCAAGGACCATGCAGAGATTAAGCTTCTAGCAGAGTTCATCTGCTTGGTGTGATGAGTTTTACAGGGAATTCAGCTATGCTGGACCATGCTGCATGGTCTCAGTGACCAGCCCTCACCGACTGGGAGGCAGAAGGGTTTGGGCTGCAACTCAGCCTGCTGAGCATGAAGGCATGCAGCCTGTAGGAAACCTCTCTTTCCATTGGCACTTCCCCATTGGGCTGTACAACACACAGGAAAAGGTTATTTGTCCATTGAGATATTAGAAATAAAGAGTAGCTTCCACAACCCCTGCTAACACAGACGGAAATACTGTTTCTAGTCCCTAGTTTTTAGCAACTCTAAGGCCACTCATGCTCTTTCAAGTCTGTAGTTTACAGTAAGATGCAAATTATGTGTCCAAAAGAAATAGACTAATAATAGTGAAAAATCCCACAGAGAAGCACTAAACTTCCTAAGTAGGAAAAAAGGAGTAGTAGTAATACCTGGAGGGAAGCAGCTTTCATTTCCATACAAAAAAACCTGAGGATTGCATCCTCAACAAGTTAGAAAATGATTTAAAACTGGAAGGAGTGGCTGATAATACCAGATGGCTGTGTCACCTTTCAGAAGTACTACCTCAACAGAAGTGGGCAGAGGAATGTCCTGAACTTCAAAAGGGGAAATGCAAAGTAACAAGGAATAGCCTTGGACACCAGCATATCCTAGGCATCTACCAGCTGGAAAACAGCTTTTCCAAGAAGGGTCTTGGGATCCTGGTAACAAGAAAGTGACCACAAGCCAGCAATGCACCCTTGTAGCCAAGAAGGCCACCAGGAGGAAGACAGTTGCCTGCAGGTCGAGGGAAGTGATCCTGCACCTCTACTCAGTGCTGGTGAGGCTGCTTCTGGAATGCTGCATCTCATCCAGGGCTTCCTGGCACAAGGAAGATCTGGACTTACTGGAACGAGTCCAGTACAAGGCCACAAAAGTTATTAAAGGGACTGGAGCATCTACTGTATGAGGAGAGGCTGAAACGCTGAGACTGTCTGGCCTGGAGAAGGGAAGGCTCAGAGGGATCTCACTTGTACTGATGGGTGGGAAGGAGGTTGAAGAAGTCAGACATTTCTTAGCAGTGTCCATTGCCAGGATAAGAGGCAAGGGGCACAAAATGAAAAAACAAACCCCAAAACCTAAACCAGAGGAACACCCCCAAACCAAACCAAAGAACACAACACCAATGTTCCATCTGAGCACAAGAACATGATTTTTTTTTTTTTTTTTTTACCATTGGAAGAATAAAACACTGGCACAGGTTGACCAGAGAAGGTGCCTGAACAACTTAGATTACCTGTTTGAACACTGAGGCGGGACTAGATGATCTTGAGAGGACTCTCCCAACCTAAGCGAAAGTGTTGTAATATGAGCATTTATTGTTTCCTAAACATGGTATTCATGTCTGGTTTTTTTGGGAGTAGTTTACTGAACACAAATATGCCACCAGGCTTTTTTAGCTCCTAGGACTCTTCACCAAAAACACCCTTATGAAATCCAGAACTTTTTAATGTCTAGATACTTTTTCTTAGAATTGCTACTGGTTTATGAGCTACTTAATGGAAAACATTAGTTAATCATTCCAAACTGAAGGTTGGTGTTTTACCTTCTCACTCTTCTTCCCTCAGTATCCTGAAGATTATACAACCTAAATGAACTTATAACTGCAGAGCAGGTAGAAGAGTGACTGTATTTTTAATCCCTCTAAAATGCAAGCACTGGAAGTTGGCTGTCTTTTTTCTTAGACATTTGCAAAGCATCATTACCTCCACCTTTCAGCTGGGGACATGCACTCTGCCTGTGGTAGTTCACCAACAAAGTTAGATGTAGAATTTTAAGGCTGCTGTTCCCAGCAAACCATTATCATCAACACATCCCTGACATGCAGGTGCTGCGACCACAGGATTTAATTGCTTTTCTTGCTAACCTGCAGCCATAATTCCTTAGTGCTATTCTCTCCTTTCACCAGTAAGCACACAAATTTACTCATATAACCCCTCACATATGTTGGCTGCTTGCACTAAAGGTGCCCAGGTCATGGAAGTAAAATTCATGAGGTGTCCATATAATTTGACTTCTTATTACTCTTATTCTCATTTAGGTTTTGAGAGGGACAGAGTTACTCCTGTGCACTGAGAAACACCGGGGGATTTCAGCAGTGTCACTAAAGACCTAAGGGACTCGACGCTGCAGGGAGGTCGTGGTGGCTCTCTGTAGAGAGTGGCATGCTCCTGCCTGCAGATGGAGTCACGGTCCCAGGGAACACGCTCTCACACACTTCTTTCCCCCCAACTCGAGTAACAAACAATTGAAGGAGTTGTGGGCGGAGGGTTGTCCCTTTGTGTGCTTCCCTCCTCAAAAACTGTATGAATGCAACTGTATGAATGAAGAATCGAGGATCTGAAAATGGAAGAATAAACAGATTCACTCAAATACTTTCTAGTCTCTCTCTTTATATATGTCCTACTCCCAAAAAAAAAAAAAATCCACTTTTTTTTTTTTTTGTATTAAAGAAGAAAGAGAGGAAGAGAGAAGATGAAGTGTTCTTAAAAGGAGGAGTGCCTTTTCCATATTTCCTACATGAAGGATTTTGCATGAGCCAGAATCAGTGGAAGCAAGTGGAAGCCTGAACAGTAAGTATTCCCTGCCTAGCCAGAGAAGGTATGGATCTTCCACTTAGTCTTGTAAAGGTCATCCAGCAGAGGATAAAAGGGAAAAATCAAGGTGACTGACTTTCAGAGAAGAGGTCCAGCAAGGCCATAGACTTGTGCAAGATTCAAGAGGTTATTTTTGTGTTTTCTTGGAAATCTTTATTAAAGTTTGTAGGTTTTATTCATTCTAATATATTGAATGTCAGCTTATTAGAAAATAAGTCTTCTTGATCTCAATAACCATTAAGTTAGGTGGCCTCTCCCCCAAGGTGCCAAGAACAGTGTCCATCAGAAACAAAACATTTTGGTTGCCTTATGAACCCTACAAGAGCTGTATCATTTCAACTCAGAAGAGAGACACTTGATGCTTTCATTTACATGGGGAAAAAGGCAAAATCAGGGGCTTTAAAATAATCTGAGTAGCAAAGCAATTGGGAACTGGGCCAAGAAGATACTCAAGAGCAGCTTCCCAGGAGAAAACAGCATTGGAGAGGATACCACAATGGAGCCAAGATTAGGAAGAAACCGTGTGGAACATCTTTCTGGTCTTCTAGTGCAAGAAAAGAAAAAGTCTGTGCAGTGGAGTAGAGAAACTCTCCTATTCAGGATTTGTCAGCCTTCTGTGATTCATACAAGCCTCCAGTCCCCACAGCTGTGATACCATGTCAGACATAATTACTTCTGCTGTCCAGCTGGGTATGCTAATCAAGGAAGCTGGGTCAAGTCTGACACCGCACCTACTTCCCTCTCTTCCATAGTGCTTAACCAACTTATTAAAAATGTTGAGAACTCCTAACACTCTTCACTGGAGAATATAAAAATATGAAGACTGTAATCCTCCATTGCTGACATTGTTGGAGACCTTCACAACATATGGGTTTTTACCAAAGGTCCTGCTTTATACACTCAGTGCCTCTGAGTTATCATAAAGTAATTAAGTCTAGCAAGTTATTGGGAGCTAGATACTCCAGGTTCCAAAATAGGAAATAAAAAAAAAAAACCCAAACAAACCAAAAAAACCCCCAAAACCCAACAAAACCAAAAAACCCAAACTAAAACATCACCTAAATGAAGCTAAAAGGATGAAGATATTTTAGGTTGCAATGCAAGTCTGAAGATTTCCAGCTTGACAGCTCAAATGTTTTAGCTGGCTGAAGATTAGGGTTCCTCTCTCTTCTCCCAGTTACCTCTGAACTGTTGCCTCATCCAGTTCCTTACATCTCCCTGTTTCTCCCGTTTTATCTTTTCAACTGAGGAACATCCCTCCCCTTCATCCCACCCCAGAATATTCTTCTAACCTACATGAACATCTATGCTTTATACACTTCCTCTGATTGGCCATCCTCTCTAATTCAAAGCTTCTAGCTTAATTTGTTACTAAAAGTCAATCATCCCTACCAAAACCTTTCCCAGCTCCAAATTGCCACGCCTTCAGCAATTTCCTGTAGCATGAAGACTTTTCTGACCAGTGCCTTTCAAAACGGGGTGACTGTACTTTTCAAACTGACGTTCTCTGGCAAATCCCTCATCTTCAGGCCCTGTTAAAGTCTCCTGTTAGCTCAGTGACAGTCTCCAGCAAGGCTTCCTATACTACTGAGTGTCATATTCTTTTTAGTTGCTGCCTGTACAACCGAGCCTCAGGTTTTTACTGGCACAGTAAAGCCTGCTTAGAGACAAAGTGGTAGCACATGATTTTGCCATATGGTTATGAAAGAAGAAAAAATATTAAAGGAACTTAAAGGGCATTTAGAAGTCAGTATTAAGGGATTGTACCTGCTCAGACCCCAGGCTGAGGCACCTATGCCAGCAGCCCTTGGAAGGAAGGTACTTCTATCATGGCTCTCATCTCAAAGCCAGGTAACTTTTCGTGCCTTGCTCACCAGCATTTAAGACAGGACCTCTACCCAAAATCCTGTTCTCAAAAGGGAGAAAGTCTGCTGAGGGAAAATGCTGTGCCAAAACACAGAGGATGGTAAAGTCACCAATGCAAAAAGGTTAGGTTACAGGCCCATACTTGTTTCCTAGTGATAAGGTTAACAATCCTGAAGATGAGAGTGACTTATTTATAGGTGCAGGAATAAAAAATCCAGTATGAATTAACCGACTTTTGCATCTCTCTAAGCAAGGACAAGCTTGCCGTTCCATTGGCCCAAGGCACGATGAGAATGATGCCTGCTGAGATCCCCCCACACCTCCATAATGAGCCTGAGCAGGAGATCGACACCAGCAGAGCAGAGACGGGGCGCCCAGCGCAGCGCAGCACTCCCTTGTCTCCGCGGATCCTTTTCCCGAGGTTTGGGGGGAGCTCCTGTCTTTGCCGTTCCGAGCAGGGCGGCGGCGGGTGCCCGCCTCTCCCCGCGGGCTGCGGAGCGCGGCCGGCGCCGGGGGCAGCCGCGCTCCCGCTGCTCCCAGAGCGCATCCCCGGCCCGGCGGTACGAGCGGGCACCCGGGCCGCCCCAGCGGGACGGGACGGGGGTGGAGGAAGGGGCCGAAACCATCTCGCTGTCACACGCAACAGGCAGCGAATTTAAGGATGTATTTGCCCCGCTCTGTCACGATACTTGAGCCTACTTGGGACGATTCTGGCCCTAACTTAAGCTTGCCTTGCTTCTGTCCTTATCGCCGATCCTTACAGTGACTCTTAGCATGGTTTGGATGGAATCACGCTCAGCTCAAAGGAAATGCTTTGTTTCCTTTGTGTTTACGAGAAATACTATTAAAAAACCGCCCCCAAACCAACCAAATCCCCCTGGAAACACGCAAATTAATCTGTAGCACTACTGCTTCTACTCCTCGAGGTTAAATATGCTGAATCACTAAAAATTAGATTATTAAAGCAAAATTTTGGGCAGGCCTTCAGCTACCATGTAGTAATGGCGGCTTTTGAGTAAAACTAAGCAAAGAATTAGTGCAGGGAAACACCCAAAAACTCAACAACAAATCAGAAGATTTCATCAATGCCACTTCAGAACTAATCAAGCTGGTTGGCTGTGTATTTGCATGGCTCAATTTGTGCTTGAGCATTGGTCCAAAGATACTATGTTCAGCAGCCAACAGTTCCCTTTTGCTTAATTAAAACTACAACGTGGATAGCAATGTTTTAAGAAAATTATATAGTGGAACAGCACATCCACCTGCACTTTTTAAGTCCCTCCACATACTCCTCTAGATCGTTGGTGAGCCAACACTGCTGTCTGTCCCGTGACACCTCCCCATTTGAGGAGCTTCCCCAGTTCAAGATCCTACAGGATTTGCTACTTGAGCAGTGGCTTTCACTTGGGCCATTTTCATGGGGGTTTAGCTGTGGAACTGCTTGCTATTAATGCAGAAGATGTGAATGAGACTCTGGAGGAGTTATTAATTTCACCCATTAATCTCAAACCAGTCAAATGTGTAAATGCTGGTGCTGTTAAACCATTCAACTGCCAAAACAAGCTTTATGATACTGAAATTTTGATCCCAGACCTTCTTCACAAAATATTTGTGAATGTTCCTCCCTACCAGGAAAGCACAGAGAACAGCTGCTGCAAAAATGCACACACGCCATAGCAGTGTCAGAGAAAGAGCCAGACAAAAAAAAAATCAGGATAAAGATGACCCCACATGGTATACTATTGTGGCTGAGCTTCCCTAACTATTCTTGCACACCCTCTTTAGCTGTTGTAATGGCAAATACAATGTGTTACACTAAAATACTTTTCTTTCACTCCAAATGTGCCAGAGAGGAGAAAAACACACAGTTAGCTACCTCATCATGCCATTGTAACTCAATAGTCTGTGATAGTCTGTACAATCCTAAACCAGTGGGTTTAAGTTCTGAATTAGAGAACATATACTGGAAATAAAGGAGTCACTCTGCCAATTCATTCTGGATTTAGAAGCTGAGTTTTCCGTTGTTACTACTCACCCATTTTAGTTCTACCACTTTTATTATATTTTTGATGACCATGTACTGAGCATCTAGAAAACTGGTACTTTTAGCACTGACCTCAGGTCTGCACTTTCTACTTCTTCATTTGATTTTAAGTTGGTCATAGCAGAAGCATTGCTGATGCAGTCATATTTGGATGTGAGAGAAAGCATCGGACATGGCACAAATACAGAAGAAATTAGTTAAAAAAATGGATCTTTTTGTAGTCTCACCCCTAGGGCAGAATCCAGAATTGTGTTAGTCTACTAAGGCCCTCACACAGCTCACGACTGCAGATGCCTCAGAACCATATCTGTGACCCAACCACATGCTGAGAAGCTGCCTAGGGCTAGTAGAAAATGGATTGTTGTTTATGCTAGTTGTTCATGCATTTTCCTCAACAAGTTTCCCCCTCTGACACAGCCAAACATCAGGTAATACCTGATGCACATTTTTCTTCAAGAAAGAAATTGAGCTTAGCTTACCTGTATCCTGGGGCTCACTAAGCAGTGGTCTGCAGTATGAAGGTCTGTGTGTCATCAACCTTTCTTTTAGCTTCTTCCCTTCTCCTCTGCTCCTTTGATCTGGAAGAAAGGAGTAGCAACACTCACTAGTCAAACTGTGTGCTATGTGGTTCAGCCTCAGGTGGAATTCAGAGAACTTTTAACAATGTATGTTAAGTGCAGGTGCTTCCAGAGCCAAACAGCAGCTGAGGCTTTTTACCCTTAATTGCAGTCATAGATACATGTAAGGTTTAGGCTGGGGAAAAGGAGGCTGGGTAGGTTTGGGTTTGTTTTTTTTTTTTTTTTTAGCTGTTGAACACTAGGCCCTGGACACAGTTTGGGCAAGCAGAAGTGTGAGGCAACTCTTTGCATCTTCCCCACCACCACATTCAACAGCTCTGTTTAGTTTTGTACAACAGAAATAGTAATAACCTTTTCTGGGTGTTTGATGGAAACAGGCTGTAAAGGTATAGGACAAGTGTTAAGAAGCTAAAATAACTGAATTTTGCTGTTAGCCTTCAGCTACCTTCCTGGCAGTCTGTCTTAGTCTGGATCTCCATTCAGGGACGTTCTCCTGGTCACCAGACTCTCTGCCACACCATGCATAAGAGTTTCCTTCTGAGGGAAACCAGGATTCATCCCAACACAGACTCTGGGGGCAGCCAGGCTGCTAATTCCCAGACTGAGGCTTCCAGGTGCAGCTGAACAAAGGATTATTTTTTTCCTCCCTTTGACGGAACACCCCAACTATTTTTATTTTTTTATTCCCCCCTCAGTAGCGGGTGCTAGGGAAAACAGAGGATCAAACCCTGATGTTAAAATCCTACTAAATACCTTTCTGTTCTACAGTATTTTTTTCAACTGAAAACCAGATTTTTCCCAGACTTCTTACTAAGTATAAATTTAACATTTCAGTTTCTTTTCAACTGTCCTGATAAAGCCATCAGTTCTGTCAGCTTGTTTTCTAGGCTCATACATCTTTCACTGACTATCATAGCTCTTTAGAAACCAGCTAGACTGGGGACTGAAGAGATCTATTCTGAAAAAAAGAATCTCCTCAAGAAGTATCTATAAACAGAAATGGCTATCACATCAACATGAGATGAGAATGCTTGTATTTACCACTGACATAATGCCAGCATTTTACAGAAAAATCCTTTTCTACTATAAGTTCTTTTTTTTAATCAGCGTTTTCTACCATACCTGAGTACACACCCACAAATATTTTACTCAGTTATTTAGTACACTTAAGTCAGCAAGCAGTATCTGAAAGCCTGAAAAAGAAAGAACTCACCCTTCTTTCACTTAAATTGATGGTCCTTCTATGCACCCATTGTCATCAGCCAAATCCTACTTTTTAAGTCATACCTTTTAAAGGTAAGTAATACAGGGATTTATGAGCCCTGCTTCCCACGCTGAAACACCAAAAAAAGCCCCAACCCTGAAGTAAACAGTTCAGCTCCAGGCAGCAACACAACTGTTGCACATTTGCCATAAGTAGAAATTACTTACTGTGATTACCAATTAGTCATGAATTACTGAAATCCTGGTCCCAATTCAATCAATGAGGAAGTCCTCACTGATCTGCTCATAGTTAGGGTCTTGTTCATAGAGGCTGATGACTCCAGCTCTCATGTACGAAAGCAAATTGTTCCAAGGTTTGAGCTACTTTACTGCCCCCAACTGCTCTTTCCACCCCTTTGCCAGAAATCCATTTTCCCATAACAGAGTCAGCAGAATTAATCATATACTTTCACCTTAGCCACTGCATTTTGCAGTCCAGGTGTTAAGACAGTGCCAGGCAAACTCAGCTGCTCCTGATCGAGATGAAATGGCTGCTGGCCCATTTCTGATGCCCTGGCACCCCCTCCTTCTCTTTCTGCATCATCATTTTCCAGTTCAGATTTGAAATCTTCTTGTTTTAAGGTTGGTTTTTTCTACTTTAAGGACATAAAACTTAGGGTGATACACTAAGCTTCTGCTGGGGACTGCCAGAGAAACACAGGTAACCTGCCAGAGCTTGAGTGCCACTTCACAGTTCTTCCCTCCCTAACCAGTTCCACTTTATCGATCCACTTAGCTGTTGACAAAGTTTCAGAGTTGCAGCAGTATCAGGTTTCGCTCCAAAACTCTCTGAAATCAGTGGAAGATACCAGGCTCGGGGAGTTTTAAGCAGTAGACAACAAATACAAATTCTGCATATCTTCAGTATGGTAGAGAGAGAGAGAGTTATTTAATTTAACCTAGATTTCTAGGTTACCTGCTGTCAAAAGAGAGAGTTAAGCAATTGTTCCCCATCCTGTGGAAGTTAGGATGAATTTCTCTGTTCTCTGGGGAAGCCTTGCTCTCTCTATGGACTGCAGAGGGAACTGAAAGACTGATTCAGCTCAAAACAGCAAATCTGTAGGTTTCTAAACCTAGCTTAAAGGCAAACTCCAACTTTTAAAAATCAATTATTATTTACTTAACTAAAAGGAATGCCATTTGGCTAAAATGGATGGTATTTAAGAAAGAGGAATGATGTGTCCACACATAATCTGACACAGCCCAGTAACATGGTGTGATTTGACACTGAGTGGCAGTACAGAGAGAGCAAATCTAAGCAATTGCCACCCACCTTGTCCATCATTCCTCCTGTTCTGTACCACACTAGCAAAAGCATTTGTGTAGCACACAGTGAACAAGACTGGAAAACAGATGTTTCTAAAATTAACTCAGGAAAACAAAAACTTGGAGTCACTCGCCATTCAGATGGGTTCCCAAAGCCCCTACAAACTGCCCCTCCAAAGCAGAAAAAGAAGGACTGCCTATGACTGAATGGGCATTAGAGCCATGCTGGCTGAGACCACACACCTTGCCAGCAGTCCCCTAGGCTGTTGTACACTGTTAAGCATTTCCCTCTATTCTCTTTCTCCATGCAGATGCCCATCTCTTAAGAAAAGACTAACACCCCCCCCACTTTACTGACTGTTTCGACCCTGAGAATGCGACGTGTCATGAGCTGTTAATGTTTATTGGTATCGCAGAAGCTCCTTTAGGATGCACACGGCAGAGCAGCAGTGTCAGGAGCCCACCTGCTAAGTCTCTCTCTCCCCATCCCAAATCTGTCCCTTCCAATTGCTCAGCACACAAGGCAAGTTACACAAAGGTCTGTTTGCTCACCCGCAGTTTATCAGAATTAGCTGCTACTGTGTTTGCTAATCACCCTCTGGAAGGCTTTTGTCACACATCAGACTTCCACAAAAAGCACACTAGGCCCACCACAATCAGGAGGCCAGCACTGCAGGAACCACAAATTTTCATTTGTAAAAGATACGATTTTTTTGATAAATTCTACTAAAAACTCATTGAAACAACCCGTTTCCTCTGAGAAGTGCAGGGAAGTTTGCAAATACCCTCCTACAGTGACTTGAGCAATTATACTTTCAGGTAGAATATTGAAGAGCCTGGCCCTGGAGGTCAGTCCTACTGGGGTTTCTCAGGCCAGATAAAGAGGATGCTTTTCCCCCTCCTCCCTGCCAAGATGCAATTGGGAAACTTGCAGGTTTTCTGATCTGAATAAATCTGTCACAGATTCTTGTTGAAGGAATTCCTCTTCACTGCAGCCATACTTCCTGCATTGCCACCCTAGCAGGCTGCTTCCACCTCTGACAGAGATCAGGTAGCAGAGCCCCACCCATGAGCTCCTAGATTATATCATCCTCCCGTGGGGCAGGAGAACGATCTGGGTCAGCAGTTTCTAAACTGCAAGGTCATACGTGAGCTGAGTGACCTTGGAGGATTAGGAATGTAACAAGAAGGATGTCCTGCATCCATCACCCTGTATCCCCATTACAGCTTCTGTGAATTCACTTTGCCACCTGATTAAATACGTTCCTGAAGGTTGCTTTAGCAACCCTCCCTGCAAATTAAAATGATACTTGTCACTAGCAGTGAAGCTAAAGATAACAGAAGAAAGTGAAGAGGAAAGAAAAATCCCAGTATTTACATTCTATAAATACTTTGCCTGTCCTTTTCTCCCTCATTTGTATTGCTGATTGTTTTGTGCTACACTATTTGGCAAAAAATTCTCGAGTTACCTACACACCTTTCCCTGCTCGATAAACTCAAACAAGTTGGAGGCCTTTATTTTCTCCTCTGCAACATTCTTCACACTTTGGTGTAAAGCATATTTAGAGGAAATGTAAATAAGCTAATCAATACTTTATACCTCAGTTAAATTACCACGAGCAAAATGTGGTTCTGATTGTCTTTCTCTTTGGAAACCCAATTAGTGAGGAAGCTTGGACCCAATTAGTGAGGGAGTTAAGGCAGAGAGGAAAAAGATCTGAGTTTTGAGGTTTTTTTTATACTATCAGCTCACGGTTTTCTCCCCTTCTTTACAAGTAAAAGTTTAAAAAAATAGAAAGTAGAATTTGGTTTTTTTGTCACAATCTCTGGATAATGCTTTGAAATGTTTGATTAACATGCTACACAAAACAATGCAAATGAGACTGAGTTCACCTGTTTTTCAGTGGCTAAAGTAATGAAAATAAATGTAACCACAAAGAAAATGAAGGTTCAGATTAAAGAAGCCTACAATTAATGACAGGCTGAAGTAGTTCAACTGTCATGAAATTGAAAATATTTGAGAATGGACAATAATTAAAGTCAGGCAAAGGATGAAGCCCAGATTATTATAATGAGATATGGTGTGTTCTTCAGGCTATTTGGAGGTTAATGTTACTTGGTTTCATGTGGTTACAGGCAAGTAAGTACTGTACTACCATACAGTAAAAATAATGTAACTGGATACATTCTGCTTCACAGTGACCCGAGGCTAATGGTAGTTGCTCTTGGTATATTTGAAAGGTTTAAAAAGAGCTGTAACAACCTCAGCATTACAAATCCAGTGCAATGGCACTAGAAAATGGCACCAAACAGGCTGGCATAGTACTGGTGTTCTTGGTTCCATGAAAGCAGCTTCCAGCATAATCTATGTCAGGTTTTATCTGTGTAATTACACTGACTGTGCCCATGAATTCTTTCATTCCTGAATGGCACCACCTTTTGAGCCATAGATCATTGGTATGCATCACTCTGATAAGGTATTACACTAATATATCATTAAAGCAACAGATGTATTAGTGTAATACATCACTGGGACAAAGCACTCTGATGATGATGTATTCCTGAAAGGATGGCACCATGCAGAGGAGACGAGACCCAGGAGAAGACTTTTGCTCAGTTTAATAGAATAAAAGGCATGTCTTCCTGGCACAAAAAATGTGATGCTCCCCATAAAGATATGGCACTGCTATTAATTGTATTCCCATTTGTACTGGTAATTTGAGGATCATATGGCTTGGAAAAAATTTACTGTGGATGAGAAAAAGATGTAATTTAAAAACATAACCTATCAGACTATTTCACAGTCTTTTCCCACAATGTCTGATCTCCTCAGCTCTCCAAACACCTCATCAGAATCCTCCCTGTGTTAAAAGCCTCAAGACATCTATCCTGCTCTGGAGCAATGAAGCTGGGGGAATGGTTCAGGGCAGCTGGTGATAAAACGGCTTTGAAGAGTTTGCCTGAGGAATGGGGCTCTGCTACATAAATAGGCAGAGGCCAAGGAAATCCCTAAAATTGGCCTTGGAAGCTCTTGCTGAGTCACTGCTTCTGAAGGCAGGGATTATGCCTGTCCTGTCTTAGGGCAAATTTGGGAGGAAATTTAGTCACCCTAGGACAATGCCACAGCCCCTATGCCAGCCAGCACAAGGGTTTGTATTTAAATACTTAGAGAGCCACATCCACCTTGAGGCACAGGCTGGCCAGTTCTGTCCCAGCCTGCCCCAACCCTTCCCACCTCTCTGGATTCCAGAAGTCCCAGGTTATCTCACTTACCAGTTCAGGTATATACTTCAAAGGAATCTCATATATTTGATTACAAAAGGTGTGTGCTGATGTATGAAACAGAGGGGAGGGCTGTGAACAATCAGTCCTCTGAAGCAGTCATCCTTTGTGTTCTATTCATTTTCAGCCCATAAAATTTCTCACACAAACTACAATTCAAATGATGTAATCATCTGAAAAAAAAAAAGTAAAATAATTGCTTAAACACAAGGTCCATATTACAAAACCTTTGATTGTGGGGAGTTGGGCTGTATTCCTCAGCCCTTGTAAGGCAAGGGAGTGTTCAGGTTCAGTGGTGACCACAGTCGGGTCCTAAATGAAATTGAGATGTAATACTGAATATATTGTCCAGTTTCAAAATAACTCTGAACAACTGCAGTATTAAGTGGTAAGAGCAAGATAGCTATGTAGAAAGAAATAGGAAGAGAAAAATAAGAATACAGAATAAAAATAAAAGCTGTGGAAAGAAAGTAAATAGAAGAGATCAGAGAAGAGTTGGAATGGCAAGGATAGAAGAAAATGGAGCGGAATTCTTTCCCCCACCTCAATTTGCAATGTCCATTTCAGTATTCAAAAGTTATAGGCACACACACACCTTCCAATGTATAATATAAACAAATAGACCTCTTGGACCCACTTTTACCATCTTATCTAATCTTATCATAAACTAATGTTTATACAAAGAAGAGATAACAATCTACCAGATTAATATCATAAAGTTTTGCAGGCCAAAATGACTACAGAGGGGATGAAGCAAAGGGGAATCAGGATCAGGAAGTTTTGGAAGTCTTTATTCTAGCAGTGTGGCATTGTTTCGCTTAAAGGGTTTTATTTTCAAAATTATGAAGCGATAAGGCAGTGGTATTAAGATGAAAAAATAGCCTAACCAGATCTCTCTTTCTTTGTCTCTTAATAGGACTGTTGGGACTCTGTTAGTACTTTCACAGTCAGACCTATGTGCTCTAGTCTGGGGAAAGTGGGTGATGTAAAATAATTAATGTGTGGCATGTCTTTATATAATTTAGTTTTACAGTCAAATTATTATCTAATTCCTCCCTTTACCAAATGCTCTCTAGCAGTCTTCTATTATTCTGTTTAAAAATATTTGCATAATTGTTGTATAGCAAAAGATACAGGATTTTTTTCTTTTTTTAATTTTTATTTTTTCAAGTGCATTTTTTTGCTCACATAACAAAGTACAGCACGAAATTCTCACTCCCTGTAAATGAAATTGTCCTAATGGACCTATATTGATTTATTGTAGCAAAAGATCTGTTTCCCGATTTGATTGGTATCACACACAGGGAAATAGATGGAGTAATTTCTTATTTTTTGTTTGGGTTTGTGACCCATTTTCACAAATGATGAAACCCAATGCCTTGCAGGTCTGAGCTGAACAGATGCATTATGGGGGGAGATGATACATAAGATTTGGAGCCTTCCCTTTGCTTTTCTAAACAGATGAGTATCTGCCAAAAAACCTAAGCTCCAGAGTCAGCTATGCATTGCACAACTACTCAGCTCTACAAAAGAAATGTTACTGCAGCATGAGCATTGGTATTACAATCTGGCCAGTGTCCATGCAGATGTGCTCCCACTTTGCAGAAGGAATCTAGAAATAGTTAATTTCCAAGGTGGTATCTTTTCTATAATATATATATATATAATTATATATAATATTATCAACCTGTGGTTTAGATATATATATTATAATATATAATAATATTATATATTATAATTATATATAATATTATCAACCTGTGGTCTGCAAAACTCAGAGAGAATGAATGGAAATGCAAAGGGAAATTCAAAGAAACAAATTTATTCTAAGTAGGTTAAATTTGCCACACACCTACACTGGAAATCAAAAAGGATTAAAACCCAGTGATTTATGTGAGATACAGTTTTAGATCTCATATCCATCCTAAATATTTCCCTTAGCAGTTTCCTCTATGTCTTACTTGCCTTCTATCCAATACCCTATAGTCTTCTATTTCAGTTGGAAACTGAGACCATTCTTTAAAGTTTTTCTTTTAAACAGAGAAACAAATTATGCAGTAAGTCTCTGTACAACCTGTCACAACTCTTTCCTTGAATTCCAGGATGGCCAAAACTGCCACCAATAAAGGACCATTCAAACATAAGAATCATTCTCTGGGGTAAGACCAATGGATCCATTCAGTCTGGTATTGTGTCTCTGACAGCAGGGAAAAAAATGGGGAGGAGGGGGTGTTCTGGCAACTGCTTTCATTCTTCCATCCCTGGAGGTCCCCAGGAAGTAATAGGCACACTTGGGTGCTCTTTTTTCCTGTGTTTCCCTCCACTTCTCTATCTGTATATTATTTATATTCTGACCCTCATACCCCTTCCTCCTTTCTTTAGGATATTGCACCTAGAGCTGTTATTGCACCTCAAACAATAGGGTTTTTCCTCTTATTTTTGAGCTTAGACCTTTCTCCCTGGGAAGTTTAGGGGGGGTGGGATGGCGGTGGTTGTGGCTAATGCCTGGGCCATAATAGAGAAGCCCGAGGGGTAACAATGAAAGGAAAAGTTGTTTCAGGAGGCCGTGTGACTTTGGCAACTCTTGGCAATGTATTCCTCTTCTACTGCTCCAGCATCCACCGCTGCTGTGGAGATTTTAGAGGTTACATTCCTGCCTAATCATTCCAGCATCCCCTCAAGCACATTCATGAAGTTGTCTTATTCCTTTCTGAGCTTTCTGATACTAGGAAGATTTAGCTAATCCATTACACCTGTGATTTTGTAAACCTTTATCACATCTCCTCTCACCCTTCCCTCCAAAATGAAGAATATCAACTTTTTTCTCTTCTCACAAGGCTGTTGCTACATCATCCCAAGCTTTTTGACTGGCCTTCTCTGTATCTTCTTTGCTTATACTGCCTCCTTCTAGGGAGGTGGAAAACAGAGAACTGGGAGCACCAGAGTGCATCACAGCTTTGTATGGTGACAGAATGTCACCTCCCATTTGTACTCAGTACTTTCCTTGCATTTGTTTTTCGTTTGGGCTGGGTTTTTGAGTTTTGTTTTGGTTTTTTTTTGTTTTTTTTTTTGTTTTTTTTTTTTGCTGCCATAGCACCATGGGCTCATGATTTCAGAGAATTGAGAGCAATCACTCCAAGATCTCTTCCTGAATTCAAGAGTTCAGCATCTCTGTTCTGAGTTCTACATCATGTAGGTAGGGATTAGATTATTTTTCATAAAATCACACTTATACACAATAAAACTTATGATGCAAAATCCATTAATATCACCTTCAAACCCAAAGATTCCACTTTTCATTCCCCTCTCTTCTCTAGCTCTTTGATGAAATACTGAATGAAACTGGTCCCAGGACCAATCCCTGGGGGACCTTACTGTCAATTCTTTTCCATCCTGGAAAACACCCATTAATCCCTACTCTTTCCTTTGCCCAGTTTTCAGTCCACACAAGCACCTTTCTCCAAGTCTAACTTTACTTTCTGGAATAACCTTAGACAGCTGGACTTAGATGATGTAGGTTCCTTTTCAACTCTCCTCTCCCCTCCCTCTCCTCTCCCTCTCCCCTCCCCTCCTCCCTCTTCCCTCCCCTCCCCATCCTTTGGAACCTTGGCAAAGGCATTTTGAAAACACAAATAGATTCTGTCCAATTGGTCCTGTTTGTCCATATTCTTATTGCCACCATCAAAGAACTTCAGCTTAGTCAAGCTGCACTTCCCCTTACAGATGTTGTCCCATCCTGATGACTTACTGACCTCTGACTTGTTTATTTGGATAAACACATCCCATGTATTTATTTCAAATTGATCTATTTTTCTGACTTGCCTGCTAGAAAGAATGCATCAGAATTGGGAATGAGACAGTTCCTGCTGTAAAAAAACAACTGAAAGAGTTCACACTGAGGTTCCTTCATCTGCCGCAGCCCCTTCTACACCTTGGTCATAGTGTGGTTCCACTAATCCTCATCTAGATTCCAGCTTCTGGTGTATTTAAAAAAATTCTCTACTCTCAGCTACAGCATTCTTTGCAGGGCTCTTTTCACATCCTTTTTAGCTTTTTCTTTTTGAATTGTGGCAGAATTTTTACCTACGCTTCTAACACAACTTTTAACAGCTTTTATGTTTCTTTTAGATTTCTTGTTTTTCAGTATTTGCAAGGGAGAACTGCTAGAACTGAAATACCTAAAACCTCAGAAAATTCCAACCTCAGACTGGACAGACAACTCATACTATGGAGTACATGATCACAGGGCAATCCCAACACCTCTGGCAGCTCAAAAAGACATTCTTTATAATCCTCACTTTCAGCTTGCTGGATACCAGAAGTGAAAAAGGGTCCTGGATGAATCAGTGACTTGTAGGGATCCACAGAGCAGAGGAGAGAAATTAATCTAGTTAAAACACAGAGCAAAAACCACATCCAAAGAAAGATGGGGAATGGATCGGGAGAAATTTGCCTGGGTGTGAAACATGAGTGAAGGTCAGGGGCAGACTCTGACAGGAGGCAGACAAACTGCTGCATCCCACTGCAAAAGCCAGCAACCACATAATGGAAGATTATCATAAGGCAGACATTCTCAAAGGACTGAGATAAAGGTGTACTGCAGCACTGACACTGGCACCTCCCAGTCCTGAAGGCTTCATTCCATTCCCTGATGGAACACGCTGCTCCTACAGCTCTGTGTGGAGCAGACAGGGAGGCTGTCCTGCTGTCCCTGCCAAAAGGAGCCAGCCCATGCCGGTGCTGAGGGACTGCTCCTGTTGAGCAGCTGCCATTGGAAGAACTGGGCTGCACCTACTCTGAAAGTGTCACTCCCAGCTCAGAAGGGAAGTAAAAGTTTAAGGGACAATTTGGCTTCCTACTAAAGCTGGAGTATAACCAGTCGACTTGAGGAAGTCCCTGTAATTACACTGGTGCTTGCAATTTTGTTTGGGACTTTTTTCCCCTACCTGTCTTGAGTTGGTTGTCACTTTCATTTACTTATCTCTAATGACTAATATAATTTTAAAATTAAACCACATTATGAATATAAATTGCCACTCTTTTTTCTCTTTCTTTGGCATGGTAAATGAGTATCTGTGTGGATATGACATTTTTACAGGGATGTTAAATAATCTGTTGGAGAGTTTTCTTTTTTCCTTTTATTTTTGTGTCAGAAATGAATTAAAGTGAGAAACATTCAGAGGTTAGTTACATAATTTTGAGGATTCATACACATGCACATACTACACTGTGTAAGTTCTGCCATAAATTCGGTGCATTCAAAAGTATGTAATGTTCCAGTGATGCATATTTTACTCATATGTATAAATCTAAGGCAATGCACATTAAAATGGGATGTCTCCTCAGTGAAGACTTGAGAGAAATAAAGTAGCAGCAATGGCTCCTTGACCTTTCTTTCTTATTTAAAGATTAAATAGGGACCATACTGCTCTTTTGAAAGCCTTTCTGCATCTTTCCCAGTGGCATAAGAGGTCAGTACAATCACCAGGACCTGACATCCTTTCCTCTGTTATGAAAGGTCCTTAATAATATGTATAGTTAATAAAACCTAATTGCATAATTCAACTGTAATCTCAGTCATGGTACTTGTCAGTGTGTCAAACCCATCTTTCATCATAGGTACTTCTGTGACATAAGTCCCCCCAACTCTATTTGACTTCTCTGTGAGTAAGAATGTGCACTTTTAAATATTCAGTAATTGTAGGTTCTTGTCTAAACCCAACCAAATTTGGCACACTGTAATAAAGTGAAAGGTCATTTCTCATTGCTGCTTCTCTGAAGGTGACATTTCTTTGGTCTAGCTTCCTGACACTGTGTAATTCCTCCTTCTGTTTATTTTACCACTCCGGTACCTCATTAGCCATTGCAGAAAAGGGATTTCTTTGACTGTGGTTTGCACAGAGGACAGAACATATCAATATGCACTTAAAGAGTGTTAAAATGCAGACTATGTAAAAGGCAGTGTTTAGGCACAACTTGTAAATGCAACTTAATGAACCAACAGACCATAGCAGCTTCAAAGCACTGCAAATATAAGAACAGAATCAATACTGAGACTCAGGATTGTTGGTAGGTTGCTTTCATTCTTCTGCAAGGAACACAGTTGATTTCATTATGTCTAAATTCTTCCTAGAGAAGTCCCAAATCTCAGCTCAACCATACCATTCTGCAGTCCCTGACAACCTCTCCTACAGAAATAAAGTGGGGCCAGAGTCAAGCTGTACCTGCCAGGTCTGATGAAAACTGCCTTGCTCTCCCATGGATTCATAAGAAGGAAAACGAGGTAATTAGATTTTGCTGGCTAGGGACAACTTTGGGGTACCAGCACAAAAATTCCATGGCAGGAGTGCTGCTCTCCTCCTGCCCCACAAGCTGAATTCCTGGTGCCCTCCTGTGCCTGCTTGAGTTGAAAGACAGAAGGTTTGTGTTTGCTACCACAAACCCTCACCCCAGCACCCAGCATTCCACTTGGTTTTCCCTGGCACAACCCTCAGATGGGGCCAGTCCTAAATCTACAGTTTGGACTGTCCTTTTCTTTTTCATTGGCAAGTCTGAGTCCTCTTTTCCTTATAACATACATTTCTAGTTATTTTTAAAATTATTGTGTGTCACTTCAGCTTTGCTTTTTCTAGCTGAACCATGACAAAATTTCTTAGTCTCTCGTCAAAGGCCTAATTTTTCAACTTCTTGGACTTTTTGCTGCTGTCAACTAAACTCTTCCCAACATACTGAGGCAATTTTCAAACCTGGGCCCCACAACTCAGCACATCCTTGCAAATGAGGCTTGCATGGGACTGTCAAATAGAGAAATTACCTTGCTTGCCTCTGCATATAATTCATTATCAAAACTTGTACAATACTAAGATTTTAAGGACAGTGTCTTGTTTTTAATTCATGGTTGGACTGTGGTATGGTTTAGTGTTTGTTTTAAGTTAATTTTATCCTATCCTGTATTTTTTTCTTAATTTCTTTCCAAGATGTGTCTAATAGTAAAAAAATGATTATATATTTTGCTCTCTCCATCAAGGATTCTGTTTTCTCCTAATTTTACTCGCAGCTGTTGTCTCCCATTAGGTCTCCCACATTTCTAACACTTAATTTCCACATTAATTTCAGCTCCTAACAAAGTGCAATGTCACAGATTGAGTCCTCAGTGAAAAACATTGAGAAGGAAAAGAAATTACCGTGAATGGAGAGGAAGAAAAATCACTACTATTTCCCTTAAATTTTCTGTAAAATGAAAACTTTCTTCTACATTTCAAAACTGAGCAGGAGGGACAATTGAAAGAAAAAAAAAGTGATACTTACTTTTTCTTATACTTACTTCTATTCAGAAAATCTGCCATTTTACACTTCCTATACTACTTTCTGAGGAGAAAAAGCTAAAAAAATCAAGCAAAACACAGAACCATGAGGTTAAAAAAAACTCTCATGCTTTCATTAGAGAGAAATTAAAATCACAAACTGTAAAGTTAGACATGAATAACCTGGTATTTTAAAAACATTTCAAGTCATAATTAAAAAGCAAATAAAAGGTGTTCATCATGTACACCTTTTCTCTTCCAAAAGGGGCAAGGCAAAAAAAAAAACCCCAACAACCCCAAACAACAAAAAAAATTAGACAGAAGGTCTTTTAAATTTATATTTTGGGAAAAAAAAAGTTACAAAATTTCAGCATTTCTTAAGAGAGATTCATTAGAGTTTTCGGGGTGAAGAAAATAGAAAAATGTTAAAAAAAAATCAGGAAAAGAACCAAACCAAACCCCCCAAAATATTTAGTTGCTAATATAAAGTAACCACTTGCCATCTTTTGTTACTTCACAGAGTAGCCTCCAGTGAAATGGAAGTACTGAAGAATGACTGGAGATTTATCTCCTACCAGCCTGACACCTACCTTGCAGGTCAAATGAAGTCCACTGCCTATTATTGCCTTTAAAATAAAAATGGGGCCTGTAAATATACATTGTAATTAGGAGGCTCAACTCTCCCTGCCTTGACTTCCATGACACATCCAGGATTGCAGACACCAGTGGAATGCTCAAATGAGATGTGTCACCTGAGAGGCTCCCTTATTGCTTCCTCTGCTTGGTAATAAGGAAAGGTTAATTGTGCTCCTTTGTATTTCCCAAGAGAGGCCCAGGAAATGCAGAAAGGTTCAGGTGTCTGTAAACACAGAGGCGTTTGGAAACCTGTGCCAAAGGTGGTTATTTTCCTGGCCTTGCCCCTTGTGTCCTGTAGTTCTCAGTGCCGCCCTTCTGACAACATCCCCTGAAGTATCCATAAAATTATTTCACAGGACACTGGAGTGTCACCAAGGCTAATTGACTTGTGCTGCTGCAATGATCCATGGCTGTATACATCCAGAGAGCCAGCACTGTTTCCAAGTGTATACAGGCATCTGGAAGTGAAACTGGGATTTGAATCCATAACCTTTAGTTCCCCAAATGCAGGTCTTTATGCAGAATTAAAAGAGCAGCTGTAGTCACACAAAAATACTGCTATTCATGAGGATGTTGCTGAGGTAAAGAGCAGCAGCGTGTGCTCACTTTGGCCAAAGTGACAGATTTCCCAGGGAAATCTGCTTCTGGACAAATGCCACGGTTTCCTTACCTTCTTTTGGGAATCTGTGCCTGGCTACTACTGAACAGCAGATACTGGAATCAGACTGAACTGCCTCTGTATCTTTTGCCTCTGTGCCTCATTTACTGGTCTTCTCCTTGTACACCCCATTCTTCCTTTCCCTCATGTTTTGTCTGACTTACACAGAAATACAGTTTACAAGTACATTAAAGCTGCTTAAATCTAAGTATGAGGTGCACTGCTCACAGCACAATTACTGATATTTAGTTAATAAAGTGAACATGTTAATAATTGTTGTAACGTATCAGGCCTTAGTACAATTCATTGCTAAGCTCTCTATCTCATGTAATACTCCAGTCTAAGGAGATCCTTTAGGATTTAAATATGTATTTAGAAGGATTTTCAATGCTTATACTTTTTAATTATATAATTAGGGATGAGGAGGATGTGTTTGCAAAAACTTTCTGAAGGATTATACTAACACACTCCCTGTTGAGGCAAGATAACCTCACCTGCCACACCACCTGAATTAGGAAACTCCTGTAGTTACAGAAGCAATCCTGGTTACCTTCAGGAGCTTCCTCAGAAACCAGGAAAGCTGTCTGTACAGGGCAGAAAAAATATGCAAGAAGTGTTTTAAGTGTCCTTTAAAGAACTATCCAAAGCATTTGCTCTGGTTATAGCACATCTACTCTATTGTTTGGAGGAAAACAGGATTACCTGACAGGACTTTTTGGCTGATGTCCCAGGATCCAGATCTCCATCCCAGGAGCAAACAAGAGGCAACCTGCTGATACATTCACTCATTTCCACTTCTGTGCACAGCCCAGGAATCACACTTGGAAACAAGATGTCCCCATTTGTTCACACGGAGGCACAGAGATTCCTGCTTTCAGTGACCTCTGTGGCATCTGTTGTGGTGACACGACACCAGGTAAACCAAAACCCCACGGCCAGTGCAAGAGAGGTGGTGCCACTTCTTTCATATGCCTCAATATGGCAGTTAGAGACTTAGTGGGAAGGCAAAGGATTGAATGTGTCTTTCTGGGGTGGAATACTGCATAGCCAAACCAGAAGACAGGTGATGTCACTGTAATATGACACAGAGACGTCAGAAATGAAACATGAGTCCATATCTTATCAACAGCTACAGCTGGGCAAGACCAGTACTGAACAAAAGCAAGATAGAAGAAAATGAGAGAGGTAATAATTAGCATAAATATAGACCTGTCCCACATAATCAAATGTCTTAAATACAAAAAAATGGATTGTATACTGATTTTTATATTTTGCAAATGCAGAGCAGCTACAGTTATTTTGAAATCATTCAAGGACATGAGTCAGATTCCTTGTTATTCCTATTTTTAACCAAAATGCCACAGTGTGAAGTGCAGATATCTTAGTTTTGCTTTCTCATAGTATAAGTGCAGAATAACAATCATTAAATCAAATTGTGCTTACTAGCTTTTACTGCCTTTCACATCTAAATAACTCCAAGCATTTTGCACATCAGAAGGGTCAGTGAGACCAGGCACTCAGCAACTGTCAGTGTGAAGCTGCCTGTAGTGACATCAACCTGCTCAGGACAGGAAGCCAAATGATACTGAAATTTATGAAGATTGAATTTAATTACCTAAAAAGGCTTGAGAAAGGCTAGGACTGCTACTCTTACAAAGAACCTTATGTGCCCAAAATGACACCTCTCTAACAGCTCAACTCATTTCAGAGCTAGGACTGCCAGGTATTTGCTAACTCCTTTTATCTCCTGGTGCATATGTATGTGTTGCAATGATTTACCATTCAAATAAAACTCCTTTCCAGCTTAATGAAATCCAGACTGGTTGCAGCATCAAGATGGCCAGCTCATAAAATATCACTCTGGTTCTTTTTTCTCCAAACATAGGGCAAAAAGCTCAACTTGTACCTAACACCAAATACTGTATCTGGTACTGGATTAATCATGTTACTGAGGTATTTTCTAAATGCAATGCCTGTCCCCATTGCAGGGTGATTTTGACTCTTGCCTGTCTGTTGTCCACAAATAATGGTCCTAATGCATCGCACAGCTCTTCTATAAGCACTGAAGTATAGTTAAATATCAACATAAGGGATGTGACAAACACCGTTAGAAACAGGAGAAGGAGAGGGGGGGAGAAACTGAAAAAAAGAAAAAAAATTAATTTCAATAATAGCTTGACAATTACAATTAAGTAATCCAAATCTCAAGCTGAGCATTTTTGTTACACACCACATGAATGATGTTTGTACTTTGGAACCTTTAAAATATTTAAGCAGAGAAGAAATGAAATGAACTGCAACCAGTTAAGGTCATCCATTTAGGACAAAATTGATAAAATATTAAAATGAAAGAAATAAATTTTCAAACAGAGATACTGAGGCTTCATAGAGATGTATTATTCAAAGCAGAGGAACATGTGTGACCTCTAGGCTATTACATAATGGAGAAAGGATATGACAGTTCAAATGTGCAGGAACAGCAGAGGCAGAGAGGGAAGATGGATTAACCATTCCATGAGGCAGTGCCAGGCTTCCAAGGTACTTTAACTGGACCTCTGTATTAAAGCATTGCACTATCAGAGCCAGTTCTAGGACCCCACTGTTGTGTTGACCTTAAAAACCTGTGGAAAGATTGTGGATTTTAACTAAAGATTGATTTTGTGTCTATATGAGCTTGCTGGCTCCCAGAAGCTGCCACTTACAGCAGGGGTAGTCCCAGGCTACCGAGTTTCAGTGTCTCGGCTTCTTCAAAATCCCTCTCTGTCCTTACACATCTTTCCATAGAACAGCCTGGAGTCAGGGCAGCAGGGGCTGGCCAAGGTGTAACCATCAACTTCTGCCTTGCTGTGGTCAGCTTTTCTGGCTCACAGAGCAAAGATGGATGAGGAGAAGGCTGTCTAACAGGCCACAAAGATGCCCAGTTTATGCTTTGGACATCTTCAAGGGGATTCATCAACTCCAGCAATAAATGATTCCATTTTAATTTAAGGCCAGAGTCAGTATTTATTACACAGGATTTACTATAAAATGGGGTTTTGCAAATATCTCAATTCTTTTATATCTGAGGTTTTGAGGATAAATCTCTCCAAAATGAAGAAGCAGCAGCCTAAAACGAGATGTATTTTTAAATCCCAGAAAAATCTGCCTAACAGCAAGGTCTATGCTCCTTTGAAAAATTAATTTCCACCTAGCAGAGGGTTCTTGCCTTCAAGCTCAGTGTTCTGAGGCAACTCCATTGCTCTCCTGTTGGCAAAATATGTCCAATATTCACACAGCCAGAAAGGCTGTGCCTAACGTAAGGTCTGGAACTGCACATCAGGTGCCAGGTATCAGAAAGTTAGGGCACATAATGCCAGAGCTTTTTCTTAGATGCATCTTAGCCTCCCTAGAGGACATACAAAAGCACCTAAAACATTAGGAAAATTATGTCACTGACAGTCATTTGTGATCTTGAGTCTTCCAAATGTTTTTGATCCTCTTCCCATTTTTACTCAGTTGCAATCACTCCATGTAAAAAAATAGATCTTTGCATTTGCAGAGTAAGCATTTATTTCTAGCTCTCAAAGCTCCTTCCAAAACTAAGCATAAACATTATTAGCTTGATTTTATAGCTGTCTTAAGTGGAGAGAGAGGGACCATTTACAAATGAGCTTCTATGCAGGATGTAGGTCTAACCTATGATACTTCTTCTCTGCTCCTGGCACTTCAGGGTCTTATTATGACAAAGGGTTCCCACAAATAACGCAAAACTTTCAGATCATATTTTAGGTGTCCATATATTTTACCCCAGAATTTGAAAATACAACCATGTTGCTTGTGCTTACGATTGTCAAAAGTGATCAGAGATTATGACCCTTTGAGTCAAAGTTAATTGTTTGTTGACATACCTGGGACTGACCAGGGTAATCAAATCAAAGATCCAGGCCACCAGGTACCATTCCTCCAGCAGAAGCCAACAGCAAATGCCTAAGGAAGTGGATAAGAAGTGGCAAACATGCAGTGACATATCCTATAGTTTCTAGTGATCTAAGATTCAGGGATAGTTTTTATAAGTATTTTTAAAGAGTTACTATCTGCATATATTTGAAAGCCCCTGATAGGTTTTACTCTCATTAAATTGTCTGATTACATTTTCAATATGTACAAAAAAGTGAGATTCATAAAATCCTGTAGCAATGAGTACCACAGTTAATTATAAGTTGTGTGAAAAAACCCCCTTCACTCAAGTCTTTCTAGATTTCAGCTGGAATTCTTTCTGCTTAATCCAGCAGAAAAACCCCCATTGATACTGGGGTGTGGGACACTGGTCTCAGAATTAACCTAGAATAAAACCAAGAAACATGTTTCAATTAAGCCAATCTGTCTCCCTCAAAAATCTGGTAAAAGGGATTTATATGGCAAGACTGAAGAAGAAGTGAGCTACTCTTTTCAGATAACAGAGGAACAAAACTACAATCAGATAACTTGGGAAACTCAAACACCAACTTTTTTGAAATTTTGCTGAAACATTCTGCTTTGCCTTCAGCACAGACACAAATTTTGCAGCCAACATAATTTTAAAAACTGAGATAAGTATGGGGGGGGGAGGGAATAATAGAGCTTTCTATTAATGGAAAGCAGTCCGGCTGCAGCCTGAACTGTGGTGTCTTCCCTCCCCATAATCATGGCATTAATTACTTCATAGGTCAAATTATGTTTCTGTTTGAAAGAGTGTGGCTGTCTACGTGAATCAGGGCAGGCATATTTAGATCTACTGTATCCTCCAGCATGGGCTTTTATTCTTGTTTGATGCATGCAGGCTACTAATTTAGATTTTCATTGAAGATGGCTATTTTTTCCTCTCCTGCACAATGGCAGTCCAGTTCCAAAATACACAGAACAAGCACACATTAAGTGAATCTGAGGGCAAGTATACTTCCTCCTTTGACCATATGGATGGGATTTTTCTTTAAAATAAAAGGGCCAAAAAGTGACTGGAACAATGCCCAAAGGGAGGAATAGAGACAGACATTTAAAGGTGAGCTCACTAGATTTATAATAGCAGGGGACACTATCATCCTTTCCAGCCAGCTACCCAGTTAGCAGCAATGCTTATTTCACAACAAGGGCCCTGGAGATCCTTCTTTAGAAAATAATAGCTACAGCTATTAATATATGGGGGAAGCTGTAGCAGTCCACTTCAGATATTGATAATAAATTAAATTGTTCAGATATGAGATTACACACTCCAGGTAGGCAAACAGAAAAGCAAGTTTTTTGTGTGTATCAGTGTTATTTAGAAGAGCTGCTTGGAAAAGTTTTAAGGAATTAGAGTGCTTCTGTCCAGAAAGAATAGCCAAGAGCTTTGAACAAAAATACTGCTCCTCATTTAAGCATATTAAGAGCCTGGATGAGGCACTAGCTCAGGGCTCACAGGGAAGGTACTGCTTCTTGTGTTAAGCTGATCCCACTATTTGTGGGGACAACTCGTGAAATTACTTTGAATGTATCAGAAGACATAGAGAAAACATCAAAATTTTGTAGCACATAGCAGGGCTTCTTCAGTCAATGAAAGCCCATTCATAGCAGCATCAGAATCATCTTTAAGAGGGCCAGTAGTGGCCCAGCAAGCCACCCACTAAAAACTAAGAGAAGCAGTCTTGATCTCAGAATTTTTTAGAGGATAGGCTTGCTCCCATGTGCAAAGAGATGTAGGAATTTTGTTGTTTAAAACATAAAATAAGACACACAATAGGGTAGCAGGAAATAAGCCTCAAAATGCCAGGATTGGTAAGTCTAAATACATTAAAAAAATACCATGAGCTTGTTTTAAGAATTACTGTACTTCAGAACCCTGTGATGTTTCAGTCATCTGTCTGGTTTGCTGGTTTGAGATAAATGGATTCAATGTTTTTACATTTTTCTCAGCCACAAAGATTACAGAATTGTTTATCTGCATAATGATAGCAAATATGCTCACGTTACCACAGCTATGGGAGCTGAGAGCTGTAGAAGCCCTTTAAAATAATGACTTTGTGGATAAGGTTGTGAGTGTTGTCATGAGTGAGCTCCAAAGACATTTCTGAACTCTGTTCAAGATCCCTCTCTTCTGACTTCTGAGCATACAGTACAAGAATTCCCACTGAAGCCCACAGAAGTTAAAATCCCTTTTACTTGAGGTGTTCAGTGCTTTGTAGGATCAGAGCATAAGCAAGGCTTACAAATGAATACAATCAGAGATTGTTGGGTTTTTTAATGGTACCTTTTTAACTGTATTGCAGTCCTTAACACCACTTTCAAAAAAAAAGTCAGACTGTAAGAGGATAAGCATAATACAGCAAGTTTGAAAAATTCCCTGACTCCCTGGCACCACAGATTCAAGTCCTGGGGTCACTGAACCCTTCACCTTTCTCAGATAGATAAGATGACTACTGCAATATTTAATACAAGATAAGCCACACAAGCATTTGACTGGATTTGACCTCTCAGACAGCTTACAAACCCAAGAGCCTGTGTAACCTGAACCTCTGCAAGAAAATGGATATTTGTACATTTTCCCGTAGCTCCAAGAACTGGAGACTGTGGAAACATCAAATATCATAAGACATGCTGAAGGTGTTATCCAGAAATAGTGCTGAAGACACCTCTTTAGTTGTATCTTCAAGTATCAATGGCCAAAGCTGCTACTCACCCAGGTATGAAGAGCAGGCTGAGCTTTAGGGGTCTGTACATCTGCAGATCCCCTTTCCAGAAGCAGCTGCACCTCAGAGACAAACAGTAGGCACGTGAACTGCAGGTCAGATCCTGCTCCTAAGTGACAACAGGCTGCTTAGAGACAGCTTTTTGCATGGGAAGCCTGGATGGGTTCTCTGTTGTCCACGTCGTGTCACCCTACTGCCACGTAACTTGGTGTGGCAAACAGCCTGCATGGTCAGATATACAAACATAAAGTTATGTCCTTCACAACCAGAGAGGAAACCCAGATAGCCAAGAACATCCACCTCACATGATTTTGCTGTCCCAAGCTTTGTCCTGGTGGTGTGAGCTCTGGTCCACTCCTGCCCTACTTCTCTGGTGGTGAAGACAGAAGGCTGCAGGTGGGCAGCATGGACAGCCACAGGCCTGGCCACAGTCCACTGACTCTGGCACTCTCCCTTAACCAGTTGGCCAGGAATCCTTTAATTCTTCACCCAGCTTCTGTACAAGTACTTCTACTCACATGAAGCACATATAAAGTTTCAGAGCACATCAACTCTGTCTTCCCATGTGACAAGGTTTCTCTCAGTGGCTACTGTCACAAAGGAAAGCAGTGCCTGAGAAGAGGTGCTCAGAGTCTGCCTGCCTGCTTAGCTCAGGTTTGTCATGTACCAGATGCTGCCATTCATATTGCTGTGGCATCCAAATCTGCTCTGAAAAAAGTTATCTGTTGGTAAGGACACACATGACTTGTCTACAGTCGAGGCTCTGCTAGTGCCACATTCAGACTAGCAATAGTGGAAAATTCTGAAGTGCAGACAACCTCTGACAGACACAGAAATAATCCCCCAAATGTCAACAAACTTATGCAAAGCATTCCCATTGCAGAAGCAGTAATTCCTTATGAAAGTATTTCCATTTTATACTTCATACTTCAGGGTGCACTCCACGTGCCTCTGAAAGTCCAGGATGAAAAATTCTTGTCTTAATCCCAATGTCCTCTAAATAGCAACGGAATTTTGAAATTGCCTGTAAAATGTCAAAAACCTGGGTTTTTTTTTTCCCCTTCTGTCATGGCATCAACAGAAATGTAGAGGACACAAATTCAAACTGCATAGGTGGAACTAACATCCCCCTCCTAGCTGAGTTTTAAACAACAGAGATATGTGTCTTGATTAACATGATTTATGAAGGCTTCTGGGGAAGTCAAACCACTTTGACTAAGAAAAACTAAACTGCTGCAAAAAAATTAGGAAAAAGTATTAAATTTAAATTATTGAAGAATTTTTATATGTTCTTAATGCTGTGCTTATTTGGTAAAAAAAAGAAAAAAAATAGAAAAAATAATTAGAAAATCTATTATTTCGTAATGTCATTGCATTTGTCTGTACAAATAGATTAATTCCTGTTCCAATTAGGTCCTAACACAGCATTGTTTGTATTTGCAGGTGGCAGGGAAAAATATGTTACTGTTTGTGATTGAAGCTATCTAATCAGGGATATATTTTTGGTACTGAAAACAAGTACAGTAATAGAATTTTATCCTATTCTAGCCCATATTTTTTTTTTAAGAATGCAAAGTATGGTACACTATAGATCGCATCTGGTGATGATGAACTTGAATAAACTCCTATTTACACGTTTATTTTTCTTTTTACTAAATGATTGTCAATGTGGTTTATTTTCCTCATTCTGACTGGTGTGGCATGAACTCTTCCATGCATTATTGCAAACCAATTCAAGTGTTTTTGTCCAAACCATTTCACATTACACAATTCAACGCTTAAAAGATGTGGAATCAAACTAATCTATTGCTTCTGTAGTATTAAACTTGGTGCTAGCCAGCACAATCCCAAATCTGAAAACACTTGCCTTAAGTTATGCAAATAGTCACAATTACTTCAGTGGGTTCGCTGTCATACTTAAATATGTGTGGTTTCAGGTTCAGGAACCCTGGTGAGTCTTCACCAGTTCTGTGCCTGTGCATGCAGCAGGTATCTATTGGCTGCAAAATGCTCCTGCAGAGGAGGAGATGAAATCCACAGGCTGGGCAACTGCTTGCAAGATGGATAAATACAATCAACTTGCCAGAGGTACTTCCTTTGTGTCACATTGTTGCAGCCAGGAAGACTTGACAACCTGTGCCTTCAAAGGCAACAGCTCAAGGTGGCTAAGATCAGTTTCCTCAATCTGACATAAACAGGTATTAGGGATTATTTCTCTGACAGAGACAATGAGCTGACCTACATTCAGATGCAAAGGTTATTTATGTGCAAATGTTACACGTATTACAAAAGTTATAGGATGCTTTTAAAATCAGAATTAATATTGCATGGTAATTGTTCTAAATATGCCTGTAATGAAAAATAGGTAGCCTGTAAGATCTGAGATCTGCTGACCCTGATAGCAGTGACAGTAAACTGCTGCTGAAATAGTCCAGGCTGACAAAGGGACAACTATGACATTGCTAGGAGCAAGTCATCTGCTCACTTTCTTCTTGTTACCTATAAGTCAGCACTAACTGGATGTTACTGCCTAGTATGCAAATGCTGTACTTCTATTATAAACACATACACAAATACATATATTGCACATATAAAATACACACACATACTTACATGAAAAGAATATTTTAAATGAGGATTCCTTGGCCTGCTAGAATTTGCAGAGACCTCTCATTGCCTTCTTCTAAAATGCACATCTCTGAGTTAATTGGTTTCATTAATTTTACCCAAGCAAAGCTTTTTTTCCACTTCTGCTTGGGTGATTTTTTGAACTGAGCCTCTAGGTAATCTCTGTACCACCCATGAATAAACCAGTAACAGTTAAATGCCACCCTTTCCATGAGCTGCTGTCCTATGGATTATTCACCAGATGGATTTGGTAGATGAAGTCCAGTATGATGACAGTTCCTGTGACAGCAGAAGACAAAGCATCACTCAGTTAATTTCTATTGCATCCCCCCCTAGAGAGCGATGAATTCCTTTCTAAGCTGATGGTGGGACAGACTCCAGCTCTTCTCCTGTGAACATATTCCAAAGGGCAAGAGACAATGTTTCCAACCCTTTATTGCAAGGGGCTTCTTACACCAAGGTTTGGTTCTGAAATCTTTCATGTTAACTCAGTGACTTCTTCTCGTGTGGTGTTGGGACTTTATATTCTGTGGTGTCCTTTTTTTCCCTTTTGACCAAGTTGGTTATGGCAAGGTTAACAAGGTGGTGACACCCCAGAGCTGTCCCTCTTTTCCCTACATTATTTAATTTTCATGCAACAAATGGTATACATTAAAAATAGGGAAGAAATCCACTTTTAAATATTGCCTTAGGATGTTCACCTAAAACAATATTTCCTTCCAAAAAAGACAGGGTGATAATGATTTTAACATAATGGTAAGATCTGAGGAACTTAGTGATCATTTGATTTTACAGTGGCCAATAGCAACTGACTATTTCAATGCAGACATGCTACATTTTAATGTGGGCATTAAATAGACATGTTCTCGGTCCTAAGGTCATAAAACAGAGAAGAGAAAGATAACTGTGAAAGAGATTTCAAAATTTCAGTGACATTTAGGTGAGCAGCTTTTGTGCATGTTGAATATTTTTGTACCTCTGGAAATTGTGCCTTTCATAAAACAATAGAGAATTTTTCAGATATCTTAATAATGGTGTGAATTAATTTTATTTGGTTTTTTTTAATTGAAAAATTAGCATATTTAGTTCTGATATACTTAATAATATGCTCTAGGGAGGAAAACTAAGGAGGCAAGAGTATGTGCAAATAGGGTCAAGCAGCATGAAAATTCTTTGTGACAACAGCATTGTGGTGGAACCAGCTCAAGAGACAGGAGCACAGGAGAGACAACCTGATGAAACTTACCCCCAATAAGCAGAGTTCAAACATAATGGGAATCAGCAAACAGAAGCTTGAAAATATTTGCACATATCCAGACAGAGAAGGAAAGTTCACATCCATAACGAATGGTCATTAGCAAAAAAAAAAAAAAAAAAAAAAAATCAAAGCAAAATGAAAGCAGATTTTTAGGCAAAGCTGAATTTAAACCATGGCTGATTACAGCTGCTTTAATGGCTGAACCCAAAATTTGGCTCAACTCTAGTTAAACCATAATCTGACAGATAGACTCTTTCTACTACAATTCTCCACTGAATCATTTAGTTTGTGGAAGAAGCATGGTTCTGGTATGAGAAATTATGATAACTATAAGATCACTCTTACGATGTAAAAGGGTAATATCAGGCTCATTTACTAATCTCCATAGTTTGCCCAGGAAACCCAAATCCTGCAGAGTTTGGCAGCCTGTAAGACTTGTAGCAGTGGTAGTCCACTAGTTACCTTCTCAAAATAACCCTGCAGTGTATGTAACCTTCTTAAATTCCTTGGGTTGTTTTTTTTTTAATTATTTTACAAATGGTGAGCCTGAGAAGGGTTTGCTATAGACAATATTATAAAGTCTTCAAACTTGTGAGTGACATAAATAAGTGGTTTCCAAACAGAGGTGCACATGCAAAAAGCTGTATATAGTTAACTTCTGGGTGGTAGATGATGTGAAGTTGCCACTGCCAATGAATGGACTTTTTAAAATGATGGTCTCCAACCAAAGTGGGGTACACACAAGATAGACCACTGGGATAAAGAAAGACATTCTTTCTGTGTGCCTCATTGACAAATAATTTTTTAAAAATAATTTTATCTCATTTTCAACTCATCTTTTTTAAATTTCTATTCTGTGCATGTTTTATAATATATATAAACTAGCACAGTAGCACATGTATATAATTCAAAAATAAATAATTGATTGCACATAGAATGGGGGTGGTTTTTTTTGCTGATAGGGGCATATGATCCAAAAAGTCTGGAGACCAGCATTTAAGGATCAGCCCCTGACTTTCCAAAGTGGGACTCCCATTATTTGACAATTCTTCTCTAAAAGGTTGAAAAAAATGCCTCTTAGGAGTTCTTGCAAAGATGAGTGAAACAAATGGAAGCCTTTTGTAAAAACTTCCAGTGGATTTGGATCAGACCTGTCAGAGTTACAGCAGCAGAGGTAAGAGAAGGTATCTGTCACTCCTGAATCCTGTTCCTATTGCACTGCTGACACTGCTGTCCACAAAGTATTGTATAGATGCAGAAGAAACAAAAAGTGCTTATGTGTAATTCTGCATAGCAAAGGAGTGGTTTTATGGTGAGTAAAGTATTGATATGGGGCAAGATAAACACTTCTTGGATCACAGTAAAGGTTACAGCTAGCAAAACAAATTTAGCTGCCAGCTCTGTACTTTTTCTAGCGTTACACAACATAATCATAACACTCAGAACACTTGACACTGCTGCTATAAAATAACTGAATGCACGGCCCACTAGTTTTGACAAACAATTGCATTCTATCATCCTAAAAAAGGAAGCCATCTTATTCCTTAGCCCATGCCTTGTCCACTCAGGGCACAGTGTTGCTGCTCACAAGCAGCACTGTGTGGTGTGAGGCACAGCCCTCTCCTGCCATGGACTTCCTTTATCATTGGCAGTTGTGTCTGGGTGGCCACTGATCAGCACCAGCCTCTCCCTGACCTTGGGCCCACAGCCTGGGCAGGAGGTGTGCACATCCTTGATGCCAATCATGCTGTCCCTCGGGCAGCTCAAAGGCATGATCTTTCCTTGGATCTGAATGATTAAGAAGGGCACCTGAAATACAGCTATTGCTGCCACTGCACTCTGGAAATGTGGCGATGTAATGCAACACTTTTATGCACCAGAAACGATTCTATTGCTAGAAAAAAGGGAGATGCATTTATTCAAACGTCTAAAATCAATCATCAGCTACCAGGAATAGATCATGTCTGAAAAGTTATTGCTTATCCTCCTCAGTTTCAGTAGTGACTTCACTGGAGGTCTGCCTCTAACATGCCTAAGTGGAATGGGAGGGTCAGAATGAAGAAGTTTACAGCATCAGCATATTTTTCTCTCTGTGAACCTCCCTCCACTAACTGAAACTTCTTTCCAGTTCTCTCAGCTGGCTTTTGGGCTCCACATTGATCTACTGCAGCCCTCTCCATTGTACCATATGCAAAAAGATGACTGACGCTTCCTGGACATTTTAAATTTAATGAAACACATGGTTATTAATGATAATTATAGCAGATATCACTGGAATTACATTAGCTCTAAAAAAATATACACATATAAAACCAGGGCACCATTTAACACTGACACACCACCAGTCCATTTTTGTTAGTATATCAATAGGACATTGACTGATGGGTCTGCATTGGCCTGTTCTCCAGGCACTGCCACACTTGTGCTCTGGCTGCTGCTGTAATTTCGATCTATACACAAGGGAGGGACTCAAATGATTTCACAGGGTGCAGAGGGGCTCATTCATTAGTCTGGCCTCATAAAAACTTACTCTACTGCAAACATCAAACTGGCTACACCTATTTTAATGCAATTAAAAGACTGCATAAATCAATGTCACAACAAGAATTCCCCTTTAGATGCCCACTAATGATCTGAGCTCTTAGGAGAGAGCTTTGCTTTCCTTTCCTGAGTGTCAGCTCACTACATCTGCTTGACCTTCCAGAGGTAGCAGAAGTCAGATCCTGGATAGCCAAGTAGCTACAGGTACCCTCTGGCATCACCAAGCCACTGTAGCCTTGGAAGCTGTTTAACAGACTTGCTTCTCTCCATACTCCTGGCAGAGAAGGTGTGCTGGTTTTGGCTTGGGGGGCTTAACTTTTTCCACAGTCAGCTGATATGGGTTTATATTTTGGATTTGTGCTGGAAATGGTGTTTATAACACAGGAATGTTTTTGTTATTGCTGACAGGGCTTACACAGAGCCAAGGCCTTTTCTGCCTCTCGCCCCACCCCAGCAGTGACGGGGCCTGGGGGAGCACAAGATGCTGGGAGGGGACACAGCCAGATCAGGGGATTCCAAGTGACCCAAGATATATCTCAGAACACAGGGAGTCATGCTCAGCACATAAAATGGAAAGAAGGAATCAGAGCGGGACTTCCAGAGTGATGGAGTTTGTCTTCCCAAGTCCCCACTGCATGTGATGGAGCCAGATTTCCTGGGCATGGCCAAACACCTGCCTGCCCGTGGGAAGTGGTGAATGAATTCCATGTTTGGCTTTGCTTGCACCTGTGGCTCTTTCTTTACCTGTTAAACTGCTTTCATCTCAACCCATGAGTTTTCTCTTACCCCTTCCAATTCTCTCCCCCATCACACCAGGAGGGAGGGAGAGAATGGAGCTGAGTTTCTGCCTGGGGTTACACTACAACAGCAAGCACTGCTGACCATTTCTGTATCTCACTGCTGCCCTGCCTTAAAGATCACTGCTACTGTTAGTATAGCAAAGAGCCCTGGCACTGCCTCCAAGCCCTTTACAATGACAATATATGTCACATTATGCACTTTCTATAAAATGGGAGTCACAAAATGTTTAGGTGGCTTATCCAGCATCCAAAGCAACATCAAAGTGGTAATTCTTATGTAACCCTTGGGGAAAGGAGCATATTTGACTGAATCATGATGCCTCCCAACCATAAATTACAATACTTGGATTCAGCACTTTCAAAGCTATGAGCTGTTTGGTCTCCGACTGATAACTAATGAAATAAACTGCCTTTATCCTCCAAAACCTGGAGAGAAATGGGGCATATTTCAACCCTGTTTTATGAGTGAGCCCATTGTGGAACAGATGAAAAGGTGGTGGTTCCCAGGAAACTTTTCATTCTAAGCCTAACCAGGTAATTTTCTGGAGATATGCAGATGATATTAAAAATAGAAACTCCAAGGAAACAGAGACTGGCAGAATCACATCATGCAGAAAAAAGCTAGGTTAAACTTATACATCCCCATCCACAACCAAGAGCCCCCCACAAAGCCCCATGGGATGCACATGAGGCAGGGCAAGGCTGCTGAGGCTTTGGAAGGAGGTCTGTCACAGACAGGTGGATCCCAAAGCCCAGATCAGCTCCATCCCCTCCCTCTTCACCAACAGCACCCCCATCTGCTGCTCACAGAGGTGGACAAGGGGAAGGGCAAAAAGCCCACTGGACACCTTCATAAGGCTTAAGTTTATCTGAACATGGTTTCTATCATTGTTTTATAGTCTGGAGCATGTCAACAGGAGATAAAGAGGAAAGATGAGTGAGGAATTAAATTATCTGTAGTGCTGAGCAAGCCTTTTTCAGCCCACTGTGGTTTAAATTTGTCACCTGACATGGTAAGGTAGAAGAGGTTATGTCACACTTCAGCTCAAGATGCACCTGCCTGGGAAGGCCTAACATCCCTCATTGAAGGGGACAGGGCTTGACCCAGCACTGAGGTTAATACTGAAGTATACCCCTGGAACCAGGATTGTGGGCCCTCATTACCATCACCCTCTGAATGTTGCTCTAAACACTAACTGATAAACAGAATCAGTCCATTTCAGACCTCAGAGACAAGCAGATAGAATTTGAGATGGCTGTCCTTTGATAGGCAAAGAGGGCAATTTTTTTTTTTTTCTTGTGCCCATTAGGTGTCGGCAGAACTTTAATCAATCTTCATGTGATGCCAATAGTTCAGATAGAGCTGCAGTGCTTGAAGGAAATAGGTTATCTTTTCCCACTGTGAGCTGCTAGCTCTGAGGAGTGTTTGATGCAAGTCTGAAGAAACTGCACACTCTGAATTTGAAAGGACCATTAACCAGGAAAAATTAACAAAACACTTAGAAATGACTGAGCTCGGCTGGCCAGTTTTCCAGCTATGACCTTTAATTCTCCATAAAGAGAAGGTTCTTTTAAAAAAAAATCAAACATTCTCACCAATCTGGTTAATTAAACAGAATGGCAAATGTTACCACATGTGTGGAAGGAATCCAAAAACAGTTTGGGTAGAAGAAAAAAATTGCAGCTATAACCCAGTCTTATTTAAAGAAAAAAAAAAATATTTAAGCATATGGTATAATATTTAATGAACCTGTGAGAGTAGTGTAAATATATAATTGCACTAAACATATATAAAAATTGCACTAAATATTTTAAACAAAAATAAACTGTGAATAATATAATTTTTCCCTAAAAATTGTTACCAAAATACTCAGCATATACATATATATATTTAGGGAGAGAGTCAAGGGAGCCAAGTGTTGTAACTTGCAAGCCATATTAAGTTACTTACATGAGATTCACACTGATTAGTGCAGATTATCTGGGTACATCTGACTATCCTGGTCTAGCAGGGGTGTTGTCTGACTGTGCTGGCCAAGAGTAAATGAAACCATAGACACTGCCAAGTCAAGATTTCAGCACTGGATTCTCTTGATAGCTTGCTGTCTCTAGAGGTGAAATTTGGAAATGAAATGTTGAAAAAAATGAAGCTTTGGTACAGGCAAATCATGGAGTTTATGCTGAAAATAAGTGGTTGCCAGTGGGTTGACCCTATTGATTAATTATAGGCTCAGGTATAAATTGAGTGCCCCTTTCCCTTAATGTCTTAAGAAGGACAACAGGAATACAGTATAAAAAGCAATTGAAATTGGCCTATTTGCAGTCATTACCCTTCAACCTGACAGAGTGAACAGACAGGGTCTGGAGGTCCTGTCATAAATCTGAAATCTCTAAATTATTACATCAGTTAGCTGTGTTCTGAAGTAGCCCCCATAGCTAGTGTTCACAAATAAGAAGTTGTGTTTGTAGAAGTCAATTTCTATTAAGATTATTTAACAGATCTCATGACAACTTTCATAACTTCACACAGGACACGATCTACTGCTGAACTCTAAAAAACAAGTCCTGCTTCTGACTGTACCCTCACACTGCCATGGCATCCTGCTGCTAATACTTACAGTGCTAAATCTAAGTTTAGGCTTGAAGAATTGTATCATACTTCCTTTTCCCTTTCATCACACTAGAAGGTGTGTCCTCCTTACCTGAGTACTTGGTTGAATATCTCCTGGCTGTTCTTTCATCAGCAGGAAATGATGAGCTCCTGGTCCAAAATACAATTATTTAAAAATTGTATTAGCATAGCACCTAATGGTCCCTTGCACTTGGCATTGGATGAGCACATTGCACAGGCAAAGTAGATTGCCAGATAATTTTCCATTCAGTTATGAATAAAGATACAATAGAGGGACACATCATGGAAAGCACAAACAAATGAGACCGGTTCACGTAATACAGAAGATTGAAAAATGTTGCTTTGGTGTGGCTTTTCTTCCACACTTCAGTCTTCCAATGAATGTTAAAAATAGCTAAAATGCCTTAATTTCTTCCCTAATACTACTTTCCCAGGTGACCATATGCCACAGGGATGCTGCATGATCACAAATGGGAAAAATACCAAAGATCGTAAGGGGAATGAGTCATGAAGCAGCAAGACATGTTCTAAAAATATTTACAAATCCTTAGTTAGAAAAAAAAAAAAGGCTGCTGCAAATAGCACTACTTGGACAACAGGATTCTTTGTATGGACAAACAGCACACATAACAAATGGCAAGCTTTTCATGCGAGACCAATTTTCAAAGAGCTTATGAATGTCTCTCTCCCAACTTTCTTCTTCAAATTTTGCCCAAACCATCTCAAGTCTTACATATGGAGAAGGAATAAGCTTAATCGGGGCAACTGTAAGCCTTTCATCAATTCAATTATCCGGCAAAGGGCTCACTCGCTGAACTCAGCCATAAAATGTTAGAGTCACAGCGCTGCTCCTGTCTATCAGCTTGTGTCCCTGAATTCTTTGTACCCTTAGGGATGTTTTATCTTTTGAAAAATGTGACAGTCTGCCTTTGGAGACTGGCCTCGGCACAGCTCCATAACCAATATATTGACAGATATAAGGCAGTGTGGAAAGCAAAGCAGTTCACGACTTATGTCTGTCAAGCTGCTTTCCTCTCCAGACATGGGACCTTTAAAAGTTATTACAGGGCCTTTCCAACAATTACCTTACAATGTGATACTGCTGTACATCCATAGATCCCTCTAAAAATAAATTTGATGTCATTAATGTATCTCATTTCCCAGTATTTTTACTTTTTGGAAAATATAATTAAAATATTATCATAACTCTGAGCATACACAGGGCTTGTATTCAAAAGGTACCTTTGCTGTTGGAATAACAGGCTTAAAATGGGGAGAAGAATTTGTTAATACTGCCCGTATTTCTGACATTTTCTACTGAAATGTGACTTGATTTTTTCTACATGTAAACTTGAATTTGCAGTTTCTCTTCCCTCCATTTTGAAGAGGGAGGAAGGGAGACCACTGTTTCAAAGTAAATGAAAACCAACCACATCACCTCTAAGAATACACTAATCTATAAAAATCAAATTCAAAAGAACACAGGACTAGCAGTGGAATATTACAGGCATCCTCATGAGGTCAATCATTATTTCTGATTTTGCAGAACACACAGATATGCAGCTGTATTGACATGAGTGCATCATCTTAGGGATAACTATACCAATCGTTCAATGCTGTGATTTGCTCCTCATTTTACCATACCTGACTGTCACTGTTTCTGTGTCTCAGCACCCTGGTTAGGAGAACATCACGGTTCAGAGCCTCCTCTGAAAATCATTTTCACTTAAAATCGGGATTTCTGCAAAGATAATAGAAAACAAACTAATTACTTCTTATGCTCTTTTCCTCTGTATTGCAATCCCTTCACAAGATCAAATGGCCAAAATACCAAAGGACATAACACCCAAAGTTGGTTTTCTGAAATTTTAGTTTGAAGGATGCAACTCTCTTGAGGAGATAGCTGTATCTATATATGTGACAACGTATTTTAATTTCCTGTCTTTAATCAAAGTCAATGCTAACACAATGTACTTGCTGGACCTTGAGATTTCTTGCTATTTTATGGCCTTTTAATCTTATGCTCTTGTATATGATGTTTAAGAATGGTGCATCTTCAGAATGACATGATAAAAGCTTTCAGTCAGGAGCTGGGAGCGCATTTAAGAAATGCACATTTCAAATCAGCCTTTAAAATCACTGGCAAATACTTCCTAGACAAAGTAGTAAATTCTCTGGTCTAATGTAGAATGAAATAGGTTTTTGGTACTGGGTTCCTGTCCTTTCTCTCAATGAAATAATCATGTGTCCAGGTAATGGTGGACTATATTGCTGTCAATATCACTTTCAAGTTATTAGGTCCAATCAATGCTGGATAAAAGGAAAAAGGGTGGTCAACAGGCAATCTGGCTTTCAGTTTAACACTCCCTTGAGGATTTTCATTATCCTTTCCTTTTCTGCTCTCAAGGTTAGCTCGAGCTAGACTATTTGTAGCTTCAACTTCCTGCAGATAATGCACATCCACAATAGCCTTGCTCCTCCAACGTCAGTGCCCTTCCACCTGAGTAAGCAGAGTCCCGTCTTTTTTCTATTATTTGTGACCTTTTCCTGGGTTAAAAGGTGACTCCTGAAGCAGACAGGTTTCACTTCTTATGGTGATTGCAGTGCAAAAAGCACGCTTCTACCTTGTTAGAAGTGACATCACTGTACATTAAAGACATCATATCTCCTTTCATATTAAAATGCCTGTCAGTTCTGCTGCTCGCAGGCTGTAAATCTGCCACAGGATCCTGTGCTTGGGAACTTTCATTATGAAAATATGGAAGATAAGCACTCTGCTTTACTGTCAAAAGGAAAAAGTAGTCTGGTAGTAATGAGGTTACTTTAAAAATAAATACATGATTCCTTAAACATAGATTACTTGATGTGGGGCAATTTTTGAAAGCAATCTTTTTTATTTGAATTCCTAAAAAAGTTCCAGCTTAAAATATAGTACGAGTAAAGCATGCATATACAGTCCTGTAGAATTTATTAATGCATAGATTTAGGATTGGTCATGCAGTACATCATTAGAATTTCCTTTGACTTTGGCCCTCCAGCCTTGAGAGAAATGACATACTAGAATTTAACCTGTTTTCCATCTTTATATAATAGAGATACAAAAAGACTTGTACATTCTGCAAGACAGTGAAAACACAGCGACAACACAGCTGTTGTGCACTTGACTGTAGAAAATATAGTCAGTAGAAAAATATCTCCTAAACAGTGAAGAAAAATACAAATAATTATGGATCATTTTCTCTCATGGCATCATTTGATCTTAATAATACCTTCCTACTACATAAAGTTTTCATCCATTGACCTGAAAATATTTTAGATATATCATTCTTGTTGTTTTATAGAGGAGAGGGTGAGACACAGAGGTGAGATGACCTGTCTCAACATTTGCGAGCAGCTCAGCAGCAGAAGGGAGAACAGATCCTCCCTCTCTGGACTAACCTGTCCCACTTGACTTGCTCATTTCCAGCTGGAAATTTGCACTGTTTGTTGGTGTAACCCTGAGGTGTTTACACAGCATGTGATTATTCATTTATTATTAATGATTCAATAATGGGATAGATTATCACAGATATTTCTTTATCATTACAAAAAACCACCAAAATAAAAATCTCCTTATCCATTTTGTGTGAAAACACTAATCCAGTGTTATTCCCCATTTCCACCAGAATTCCCTCCAGCAAAGGATGCTTCAGCATGTGAGCATAACGCGTATTTTCACATTTCATTTCCCAAATTATATCCTCCATAGCTGATACTCTGAAGAGCCAAAATGAGCAGTTTAAGAGTTATTTATGGGTGACGAAGCCTTTCACATCGCAGGTATTGATTTCATTGTCCCAACCCTACATCCAGAGACAGGAATATAGATTTAGGCTGTCCTGGGTGCACTACGTGAAATCAATTGGTAATGTCAGTCCCAAGTAGACAAGCACACAGGTGAAAGCCATGGAGGAAAAATCCCCAACAAAATAAAAACAGGAAAAGAAAAAAAAAAAAAAAGGAAATTATTTGGATGAGGAAGGTGAATGTGTAGGAAAAATGTAGTAGCTGAGGAGGTGACACAGTTGATCTGATGAGGCAAGACCAGAGGATTGCACACGTCATGGAGGAAACCAAGAACATGTCACTCAATGGAGCTGGAAGTGAAATGAAACAAGAACCAAAGAATAGTATGTGAATGCAGTGTTCTTCACCTTCCATTTTCTCCTGGAAGCAGAGAGGATTTTCTTCCTCTTTTTTTCTAGCATGAAGTCCTCTGCTGTGGAGCAGAGCAGAGAGAAGTAATGAGAGCTGTAGTTCTTTAACAATCCAAGTCATTAGGATTTATAACCCGTTTTACAGCAATATTGCTAACACCTTCCAGGCCACAAAAGCCTGCAAGGAATGATCAGGCTTCTGTATCATCTGTCTTCTGCTCAGAAGAGGCTTTTGAACCTTTGCAGCTCCACAGTGACAAACTCTGTCTATGCTGAGTGCTTTCCTAGCATTCTCCAATGTTTCCATCATCCATGCAGGTTCAGCAGCAGCAGCAAGGGTGAGATTTCTAATGCCAGGTGGTCTGGATGGCTACAGGCACTTTATGCTCCTGCCCTCTCAATTTTCCAGGTAGGATCAGGTGCGTGAGAAAAGATGGGTGGTTTTTTTGCCCTAAAACTCCTACAATTGCTGGGAGTGGTGGAGCTGCACTGATGGCACAGATGGCAGTTTTGCCTGAAAGGCGTGAACCAGACTGTGGAACAGTGAGTCAGTTGCCCTGCATCATTCCCCTCTCCTAGAAGATAACATTCCTCCAAACCTGTTATTGCAGATCTGGAAGAGTTAGTACCTAACCTTCTCATGTAATTTTTCCAGGAATATTTTTTTCTTGTGAAAGCAGACAAGACTAAAGGATAGAGGAATATTTTCTGGCATGTGTGAACACCAGGGAATCAGATCTGAACATTGTGTTTGAGGTTACACTACATCTGAAACTGGAGGCCCCAGGGACTGGGCCACAGGCAGTCACATCAGATTGACAGATCTATATTTATTTTCACTAGTGTATCCATTGAATTTATATTAGAGTTAAAAAGACAAGAGAGTTGTATAATGTATTCGGAGAAAAATTAACTTTTACTTGATACAGAACTTTAGGCTATTGTTCTACTCCTAGCAAAAGAGTTTATTTCATATAGATACAGTCTTCTAGTCTTTCCTTTTGATTTTATCCATTTTTGTTGTTGTATTACAAAAGAATTGCATTCTGTTTCATTCCCTTCACAAAAGAATGACTTTTTTAGTCAATGGCCAGAAATTTGGGCCTATTGGAAAATACCAGCTCACAAATGTGCTAGGAGTGGCCTAACATTGACAGTAAATTGCATTTTATTTCTAAAGAAATTGAGCTCTCCTGTTAGTAAATGGTGATGGTAACATAATCCCCATTATTCTAAATGCTTAAGGGGGCTGATCACACTCTAACCTTCCTTTTTCACTGAAATTCAGGGCAAGGTATGTATTGTTACTACCACACTACAAATCTAAATCATGTTTACTTCATACCCCCAAGTCTGCATCAAAATAATTTCTAGAGAGCTGGGAGCCAACAATGTTTTTCACTAGCAGGTCAGTTTAGAGTGACCACTTGAACTCCTATCTGTGCTTAAAGTTGATACGAGAGTTTTCAACCTGAAATACTGAATCAGCTTCATCAAACTGGATGTGGGAAAGTTTACATTGAAATGTCATCTGGAATTGACACTCCACAAGCAAAAAATAGAGTATGTGTCTTTACCCTGATGTGAACATTCTATAGAGTCTAAGCACAAAAGGCTTTGCTCCAACACCATCATATTTTAGAATAAAATCTGGTTAAGTAGTGCAAAAAGGAATCAAGCGGGGCTTCCATCCTTTGCTTAACAGAAAGCACAAACCTGACATGATCTGCCACACTATGTTTTCACTGGATAGAAAGTAGGAGAGACAAACATGTGACAAAAGGTCACAGTGTCACTTAAGCCACATAGGAGGAGATGAACATCCCAAGGTGGTGAGCACAGTGTAAGAAGTTGAAGACAACAGAATTTCGTTAGGCTCTTCTATCTAAAATCTATAGCACAAACCCAATGCTTTTTTTGAGTAAGGTTCCATTCAAAACTACATTAACTTTTTAATTGAGAACATGGAAGGAAATCAGTGGTTCTGATGATCTTAGCACAGCATGGGAAATAATGCTGGATAACTAAGCCTCCATTTACAGAGAAAAATGTCTTTGAAGTTTTACTGCATAGGCACAGACAATCATTCCCATGCTGAGAGGCTTGAACTCTCCCATCCAAATGCATGCAAAGGGGAATATCAGACCTCTCAATGCTCGTGAAAAAGCTGGGCCCTTGGGAGGTCAAGGAGTGCACTCCCAGGAACTTGGAGGGGGTTAAGTGAACTCTGAAAGCTTCAGAGGATCTTTCTTCCTTTTTTACAGAACTGAAAGTGTAGCAGACAGAGAGAAAGCCTCAGGCTGAGCCCTTACATTATCCTCCCCAGCTCCCTGGAAGAACTGCTAACAGTTCCTTGCCCACCAGGAAGTTTGCAGAGGAGGAAAAGGAGGAAGGTCCCAATACTTCCTTCCTTCTCTTGCTTCTTCATGCATCCTTCAATTCCTTAATGTCCTATTCCTCACACCCAGAACATCAGAGAAGACAGTTCTAAGAAGTGCAAATCACAGTGAAAGAACACAGCTCCAGAAGGAAGGTTTTGAGACCTCAGGTGTATTTTCAGTAACTTACAGAGGCATCCTACATAACAGAGGAGTAATCAGTGCATTTCTGTGGTTTGAGAGGCGGAAGGCAAAATTCTGGTCTCACTAAAGCCAGCAGAAGCTTTTCTATCACATTTACTTCAGGGCCCTCAGGAAAGCCTGCAAGAGCAGTGCTAATCTTGAATGGCAGAGCTTCTCCACCTCAACACTATTTCATGGAGGCTGACACCTCCTTCTACCTCCCCATTCTCAGAGGCTCTGAACAAGAATCGTTCCCCTGGATTTGGAACTTGATCTTGGTCTCTTTACTTCATTACATATTTTTTAAAAAATGTTTTTTTTCTTTTTTTCTAACCTAAGAAGGCACCAAAGTTAGTTGTCAAAATCACGTGATATGCTGTGATTTGGGCCAGAATGGATTTGCCCTCTGACACAAGTTTCAGGTGAGGACTGTGTAAAGATTGTGGCTTTTATTCATCTACTGAGTGCAGCTGGGGATTGTTCAGCCTGAATTCAAAATGTGGCACAGACATTCTTTTGTCATCTGGATTGTTGTTCATCTGCACTTAACTTATAAAAACGATGTGCAATTCACAGGAAAAGGAGAAATTGGACACTCCTTCTGACCCATTCTTTGCTCTCTAGCCATCTCACTCTGAAAATGCTTTTATTTCAAGTAGCTGGGAGAGAAAAACCTTCCTAACTTTGAAGTGGGTTTTATTGCATTGATAGGGGGGAGAGAGAGAGTGAAATCCCATTTCATTTTTAAAGTTAACTGCAAAGTTTTAATTACATCCTCTGAACAAGGAATCTGTGATGCTTTATGTTTAAGAGTTAGCAATAGTACATGATCCACAGACTTCCATCTTAAAGTTCAGTTGACAAAGGCCAACACAACTCTTTTCTTTGTAACTCTGTAACCATTTATGTTTGAGGTGAAGATGTTAATATGGAAATTTTGTGAGCTGGGAACGACTCCGAACTCTATCATTGTAATTTATGACCTTTCATCTGAGGCCAAATGTAAAGGCAATTGCAATTGTTCTATATCTCAAGGCCAGCACATAGCAGATGTGTGAAATTTGGAGTGCTAGACATAAACTTTTATTACCAAATTATAAATAATTTCTATCACTTACAATGTTCACCTTTCAAGTTCATCTTGATTAAAACGCAAGGGCAGCATCTCGCTGATTTCCATGAGCTGTACAGCTGAGAAAGCTCTACCACGGTACACTAGAAAAAGATAATGCAATGCACTATTTAAAACAAGCTACTGAGAGCCAGGTATGCAACATTTTAGATCAAAATAGCTTTTCATCTAGAGGACAAGCAAACAAAAGATAATCATTAGCCAATGACATCTGAATTCTATTTTCACTCTTGTAGATTTGGAATCCTTAAGGAGTCCATTTAAGGCTAATTTACCTCTGGGAACAGCATATGAGGCTGCTTCGAGACCTCTGGAAAACCAAGGAAAATTACCCAATATTTTGGCTCATGGTTTGGTCTCAAACTATGGAAGAAGTGAGCTAAGGATACAGAAGTTGCCAATCTCAATGTCCATGATTTGAATCCAATGTGTTTGTGAGGTTCACAGGCTGTGAAGCAGGGAGGTACAAGGATTTTGTTAACTGACAGCAGACAATCACAGTATCCACACACATAGAAACTATAATTAAGTATAAGCCTCAGCTAGCTAGAAAGCAGCCTATTGAGCAGAAGGCAAAACAGCTCATCAGTTTTTGATTGCTTGGAAAAAAAACATTACAAGCTCTGAAGACAAACTTGTAAGAAATAGAACAAAGAGGAAGGCTCACAAAACAACGTGTCCCTGGTTGGATCTGCAAAATTGCCATGCAAATTTACCAGCCCAGACATGAAAGTTTTATTTGTCCAATGTTTCTACTGGAGATTGATAACAATGAAAACAGGAATATTCCCTTATCAAAGCATTACTCACTGAAGCCAGGCAGCCAAATAAAACTTTGCAAGTCTGCTCCCCAGAGTAACTATTTTATGTTCCTTTTCTGCTTCAAGTACTAGATATAATCAAGCACAGTTGGATGCTCCTGATTAACATGACGGTTGCCTGGAAACACAGGCATAGTGTGGCCAAACTTCCCTGTCCACGTCTGTGATGGAACTCTGACACAGGCAGGTGAATAAGATTGGGCTTGCAGCTCTTGCCTCTTAAAATCCTTTTAGTTTAAACACTGGAGTAAAAGTTGTTACTGGACACGTTCAAAAAGAGAAGATAACTCTAGAAAGAAGTGAGAATACAAATCTGTGTTCTGAAAAGCCATGGCACGTTTTCTTTGTATGATGAAAATTGAGAGGTTTGGAAAGACACTAAATCAATAATGGACAGGCTGAAAAAAACCCCAACAAGACAAGACAGTCCAAAAGCTTTCACAGGTGATTAACTCTTGTCACAGCACAAAATCCTAAACATAAAAAAAAAAGCAGTATTTTCCAGATATCCCGAGATAGCTGAGGGAAAGGAGGAAAAACAAGTGAGATAATGGGGAGAAGTAGAAGAGTAGAGGGTGACCTCAGTTGCTTCTTGCGCCAAGTTATTCCCAGGTGACTTTAAAAAAACACAAACCAACAAACTCTTAAGTTTCTATGTTCACTGATTCCTCTGTGAAATGACCTTCAGCACTTTCCTATCTGGTCCTGGACAGGAATGCCTGTGAGGTGCTCACGGTGTGTCCCATAAGGACAAGATCATTTGGGAATTACTAGGGTCTCGGTAGAGTAGAATACAATAATGTACTGGACCGTATTGGACATTAGGAGGAATTCCTCCACAGAAGGGTTGATCAGACATTGGAATGGGTTGCTCAGGGAGGTGGTGGAGTCACCATCCCTGAAGGTGTTTAAGGAAAGACTGGATGTGGCCCTCAGTTCCGTGGTTTGGCTGACAGGGTAGTGTTGAGTAATAGGTTAGACTCCACGATCTCTGAGGCCTTTCCCAACTTAAACCGATGCTGCGGGGTTGGTTTTTTTTTTTTCCACAAGACACCTTTTTCCTCTAAGATTTCTCTGCGATAGGGTGTTATTTTGTGCGGAATTCTAAGGAAGACATAAAAAGCCCTCCCGCATCTCCGTGAAGGGGCCGTGGCTCATCCCCGGCGAGGCCTCGGGGCTCGGGCGAGACCCCTCAGGCTCCCCGTGCAGGAGGGGCGCACCCTCAGCCCGGCCCCGCCG
>JANPWX010000437.1:1792051-1967915 GCA_024734555.1 Trochalopteron elliotii
GGGCCGGCCCGGGGCCGGGTGTGCTCCCCGGGGTGGTTCGCCGTGGAGCCGCCGTCTCCGGCCAGGGCCTTTCCCGGGCCGCTAGGGCCGGGCGGGAACGGAAGGGGTCCACACGGGGGGAGCGGCTCCAAACGCGTGTGTGGTCCGGGAAAGGGACACAGCCCTGGGGCGCCAACATCGCTGGTGGCGGTGGGTGTTGATAGGGAAACTGAGGGTCCCTGGATTCACGGCTGGAATTGCCCATTGCGATTTGCCCCGGGAAGCAGCGAATTGAAGTCGGCATCGTGCGGGTGTTTTCTGCCTTTGGCTTAAAACGCAGAACAAAGCGATGCTAGAGCAGAAGTCAAGCGAATACTGACTGAGAGTGGGTCTTGCACCGAACTGGGTGCGCCTGCTGCGTTTTAAAATCACAGCATCTTTCCTCTGTATTCTAACACCAGCCCGAACATAATTTTATTTTCTGAAGGCATGCTTTTAGATCTATGCTTTCCTTCTATTTGTGAGCCGAAATCAAAACTACTCTTGCTGTTCCAGCACAGACTTCCGTGTAAGAGCATGGATGGACTGCCCCCTCCGCCCCTAAAGACATGAGCCACCTATTTATGGCTTAGCTCTCTAAAACCATTTTTGCAAAAGGTTTTAGGGATGATGAGGCCTTTGGCACTGTTTAAATTTAAAAGATGCACAGTGTGGCAAACAAGAATTCTTAGTAATACTTTCAGAAGTAATAAAAATGCCAAAGGGAAGGTTTAATGCAATGGCTATAAGAGCTCTGCCTCCCCACCTCAACCCTTAAAGTTTTGCTTTAATCTCCTTCAGTATTTTTTCCTACTGAAAGTATTACAAATCAGGGGTCTGCCTGTCTCTACAGAGTATTTAAAACAATGTGGAAGCAGATTTTTTACATTAATGTTTTCTCTTCACTTCTCAGCTTACCAGAGAAGATCAAGATGAGTCTACGGAAGCAAACCCCCAGCGACTTCCTAAAACAAATCATTGGAAGGCCAGTTGTTGTAAAATTAAATTCTGGAGTTGATTATCGAGGTAAGTTCTCCATCTGTCTCTCACAGTGAGTAAAGTAACTCATTGAGGAGGATGGAATAGATGCATTGATTTTGAAAAGAAAAACAGTGTGATCCAGAATTATGGAGTATGAGAATAGAAATCTCAGAATGGTGACAGTAAAAATAGAAAATTGACTCTGGAGAAAGTGATTAAAATGAGGGTAACGACAGTGGATTTAGAGATTAAAATAACTGATGATCTAAATCATTAGTGTCCTTGGTCACAGGTGATTAAAAGGGATGATTCTGAGTTTCTAAACTGATATTTGGAAAGATTGTCTGGAATTACCATGCTGTCAGTCACAATAGAATTCTTACACAAGGGACGAAAGCGTTATTGACATTCTTGGTCAAACAACTGCCTAGACCTGTGTTGGATCAAGACTCACAGAGATACAGGAAAAAGTTTAGTGTAGCTTTGGCCAACTTCATTTTAACACAGCCCATCAGTATACCTTTATGTATATAGGATTATAGATTTCTTTTAACCAGTAGATGAAACTTCTCTGTGCAGTGAAATGTCCTGGTCCTGCTCCCATTAAGATAAGAGTATCAACCTGACCAATTTTTTAGTAGTGTCCAAACTCAATCAAAACTAATCACATATCTTCTATTGTGCTCAATTAAGAAATTTTATTCTGACTTAATGACTTAAACATTATGGTTCTGCAACAGATCCCTTCTTCAGAGAGGTTTAGTGGCTTAGCCATGCCAAGTGGCTCAGCTTGGCACTTGTGAGAGGAGACTTGTTTGTGCTGTGACAAGGAACTTTGTGCTATGACAGTATTAAATTGTTACTGTTCACTGACAGAGTAACCAGTGCCTTCTTATCCCTTCCTGTTTCTCTTCAGTGTCAGTCAGCTGACAAAATTTGCAGTCTCTCATTTCTTTGAGAACCACATTGAGCACTTCAGGTGGGATTGGGGCTTACAAGATTCTCTGCCTCTCTGTAAATTCCTTAGAACAGGAGCATATAGAGAGAGCTCATTAAAGTCAATTAAAGCAAGTCTTCATTTACCTGAGGGGTACACAGAAGGCAGGGCCAAACCAGATCTGGATTTTGCTGCACTTTCTATTTTTTTTGAGACCATTGCTACCTCTCCCTTGGTAAGATCCATTTGTAAATGCTGTAGATGAACTACTCAACCTTCCCTTCAGCAAAGCTAGTTTAATGTGCCTACAGTCAGATACCACATTAATTGAACAAGAGTTCCTTGAACACCCTTATTTGTCACTGGATTTTCCCCCCTCTTTCCCTTCCTTATTTCCCTGCACTCGTTTGATCTTGTGACAGAAAATCCGTGTAGTGTTTTAGTTCGAAAAATCTGCACTTTGTTTGTTTTCTGCAGAAATGTGACCAGCAGTTGTAAAAGGCAAACATTTACAAAACAGCATCTTGGGCTGCTGTTGCAGATCTGTCCACATTCTCCCTCAGGCTGTGCTGCTGATTTTTTTTGTTACCTCCACCCTCGGAGACCCCACACACACCAACGTGGCCTCATGCAAGTGTTGATGTGTCACTGAAATGTCTTGAACCATTGCCAAGTGCTGCAAATGTCCAAGGCAGGAAGCCCTGGGAGATGATCAGTGATACATTAATGTATGGTTTCTGTGTGTAAATATGGATATGTACATTAAAACATCTCTACTTACAAATAAAAGAGATAAGTTGCTAGCCAGGATGGGCAGTGATGATATTTGATGCCATTAGTGGTGTAAGAGTAAATGTGAAAAAGAATGAGGAAGAGAATGAAACAACCACGAATGCACTCTGGGAACAAAAGAGTCTGAAAATACTGCATTTATGGCCTACTGAGTTGCAGCTCAGGTAAATGCACATAGTCCAATTTTCATTTTGGACAAACATATTTTTGTTTTCTGTTGTGGTGTGGATCCCTTGGGATTACTAGAGTGGAAAAGAATCCTTATTTTGGTTTGGGTTTTTTGGTGCATTTAGTGGCACTTAGTGAGCAGTTTTTCCTGCGTCTGTGGAAGCAGGGGAGAGAAAAACAGAAAGGAAAATAATAATCTTTAAGCCATGACAAGTTGGCAGAAGTAGTTGAATTCCTGATTATTATCTAGAAGATCCTGCAGTAACACTTCTGAAAAATGAAAATGTGTCCTGAGTTTTCTCCCTCTTCCTAAGTACAGCCAATATACTATATTTCAAGTTTTACTGCTAGGTAAATAGCTAGTTGTTATTCAATCAGAGGAAAAAATTATTTAAGTAGTATTGCCTGTGCAAGGATGAAGTCAGAAAAACCCACATGCAAGAGGAAGATAAAACCACTTGTAAAAAGCTGTATTACCTATGTGCTACTAAAATGTGTTTTTTCCTGATCCAAAAAATCATCTAATATTACAAATGACAGGGTTTTTTCATTAATTGCATTATTAAAACAGTGTAATTTGAGTTTTGTGGGAAGATTTCAGTGGTCTTTGTTGAAAAATACGTAGAGCTTTGTCAACATCAAAACAAAGACTTGCAGCCAGTGTTCTTCTAGCTCTGTAAGCATGAAGACATATGTGTACACTCTCCTGTATTAAAAGGGTTGTTTTTCAGCCATATCCTTCACAAGTTTTGTTGATAACTCAGTTTACCTAGCTTTGTCCTTAGGCTATCCAGTTACACTGAATGTCACAGGTGTTTTTTTCGTGTGTGCTTAAAACACAAGTGAGAAGGGACAGCTTAAACTTTCAAAGTGGAAATTGTCCATCTTTTGAAATAGTGCTTTAATGATTTCTTTTTTTTTACTCCCACAACTCTTACACCAACTGATAACATTGCTGCCAGAGTGCCTGGGATTCCTTTCTCCCAGCTGAATTCTTTGAAGACATTTGTCTTAGTTTGTTATAAGGATACAGGATGGGTTTTTTTCCTGTACTATTCCAACACAATGCAATTTTGTTTATTTTAAAATAAGTTCAAGCTGATTCTTTTTTAAACTGCCACTGTTTTCAGGTGTCCTGGCTTGCCTGGATGGATATATGAACATAGCTCTGGAGCAGACTGAGGAATATGTAAATGGACAGTTAAAGAACAAGTACGGGGATGCATTTATCCGAGGAAATAATGGTAATTCCTATTCCTTCTGTTGCTGCACATTAGAAAATTGTGTTTTGATATTCTGAATTTGAGGGGTGGCTGAGGTGTAAGTAAGCTGCCTGTAAGCCTGAAACTAATACTCCTTCTTGGAAATCTTTACAATATTTGCTTTTTACAGTTGCACTTTCCAGGGTCTGTGCCTTTCTGCATTCCTGTGGTCCTTTTTTCCTCCAAACTTGAAGTTCATTTAGAGAAGCATGCTCTTTTCTAGCCTTCTTGGAGCTTATTTTCTACTGTTTGACAGGCTTACTCTTTGCACTTACTGCTTGCTTAGATGGCCTCTGCACCATAAGATTTTGTGGGTTTTAGGCAAGCTGCTGCATAAATTTATGCTACAGTGCAGATATTACAGTGACACAAATATTTTCTGGTGAAGCAGTTTTCCAGGACTGAATGAATGCTTATCCTTAGTCCTGGAAGCTATTTTCATCTTTTGAGTAAAGATTTTACCTCCAGTCAAAAAAATCACTCATGCTTTAATATCGAGCCTTTGAATATCTGAGTGCAGTAGGTGGATTTTAGTGCACTTCAAGGACAATCCCAGGCTCCTGAAATGACTCTCTGGTATCAGGCTGTAATAGCAGGACATGCCAGGGAGCAGAGTATCTAAAAATAGAAAAGGTTCACAAGTCAGATGTGAAGAGACTTGTAGAGGAGGTAAATGAAGCAGGGTTTGACCAAGCTGCCTGGGAAGAAAATGGAGCTCAGCAAGGAGAGATGGAATAAAAAGACACCATGGCAGAATCCCATGTTAGAAAAAGAGTCAGAGAGAATGTGGCTGCAGTGTAAAAGAGCATTTTGGGTGGAGAAAAAATCCTTGAAATGAGGCCAAGCTTGGTTTTTGCAAGGCATTTGGACTGTTATGCTAAGGACTGGAGTGACATTACAGCTGGAGAATCAATTAAGGAAATAATCTGTTATGAAAATTAAAACAAATGGATGAGAGGCAGAAGGCTCAAGAACAAGCTGAACAGAGAACTGTGACTGAAGACATGTGGCAGGTTTAGGAGCACAGTATCATTTTATGTTGTGACTGGATCTGTTCTGGGGATATCATCAGCCAAGCAGGAGGAAGATATCTGTTCCTTCATAACTAATCATTAGCTTTGCCTTAAGTGCTTGGGATTTCCAGCTTTTATTGAAAGATCACAGCATTAGTGACTGACACCTGTAATTCTGCTGCTGAGGAACTCTCTGATGCTCCCCTCAGTAATACTGCAGGGCACTGCCTTTGTTCCTGCTCTGTTCAGCCTACATCTGCTGGAGCATAGGTGGGTTATGAATAAAATAAATACTGAACCAAAGTAATACATAATGTTTAGAGCTAATGGCATTTTTTGAAACTTGGACTTAAAGGTTGCCTGGCTTTGTTCATGCTGAATGGGATCTGTTACAGTGTCAATTTATATGCCATGGAAATAAGATGTTTTAAATAAAAAGGCTTCTGCATATTATTTACCCTCTTCTGTGTGCCACTTTCTCTTTCAGTGTTGTACATAAGCACCCAGAAGAGGAGGATGTGAAGATGCCAGAAGGAGGCTGGTTTTTTTGTACTCATGAACCTCTTTGAAGTGATGAGCCCTATTTGATTTGTAGTTCAAAATCCACAGGTGAAATACACAAGTGTTTAAGTATTTTTTTTAAATAAATGTAAACGTGAGTGTAAACTGCCTGAATGCTTTTGTTTCAAAGCATTGCTTTGTTCCACTGTACAGAAAAAAAAATAAATGAGAAGCATGTAATAGTGCTCCAAGACTAATTTGAAGCAACAGCTCATTTAATTGTGCTAACAGTTACAGAAATACTGATTGGAAAGTAAGCAGGCGTGGAGTAATTGCAAATCAGAGCTCTGCATTGATGGCAAAACAATAGTTTAACTGATGGTGGGAAGGGAGATGCTGATGGTTTGGTCACAATGACAATGACCTGTCCCTTTTGGAAAACACAGGGTCAGCTTTAAATGCCAGTCTAGTAAGCGTCATGGGCTAAAAAGTTCAGCTGTCCAAAAAATCTTGAATTGTGGATTGAATCAAGGAATGTAACAGTGACACTTCAACAGTTAGGGGTGGGGAAAGAATTGAATCAAATGGAAGAAAAGCCTTAAGGGTGAAAAGAAAGCTCTGTGCCAGCTGAGGAAGTCAGTCAGAGGTGAAGAGCTCTCAGTTGGTGTGTCAGTACAGCCCAGTAGCTACTTCACCTCCTGCCTGTGTACCCCCCACCCTCCTCTGCTTGGGGTGACCTTTTTCTTGTGCTTCTCTACCAAACACAATAGACTCCTTCAGTAAAAAGCAGTTTTAACTAATACCTAAATCTACTCCTGAAAACACACTAGGAATCTGAAAGCTTTTGTAAACATAGCACATGTGTCCTCTCCAGCCAGGTCCTACTTTCTCCCATCCACTCACCCCACAAGCTGGTACCCTCTCTATATTCCCTCTGTCCAGCCAGAAATGACAACAAGTGCATTAGAGTGTGGGGTATATGCATTAGGGAAGGGAATCCCTGAGCCAACAGCAGGGAGGGAACTTGTTGGTGTGTATTTTGCAACAATGTTCCCAGATAAACCAAGCACAGTGAATAAATGCAGTTCAGCTTTACATGGACACTTATTCCAGTTTATAAAGTGTATCCTTTTACATGCAGTCAGCCAAGGAAAAAACCCAAACCAACTCTGAAAATCCAGATATTCCTTCACCTGAGTGTTCTGCACTTAATGTCACACACTCACAATTGTTCTTGTTCTTCATGACTAAGTTATAAGTTAGGGTAATGTACTTCATGGTGAGGTTATTGAGTCAGTTTTTTTTACATGAGCTTTCTGAAGCCTGGCTTTATTCTTTGGACAGTTTATAATGCCTGCAGGAACGAAACTACTTCTAGTTGTGGGTGGATTAACACAAGACAACAGTGTGAAAATAGCATTGTCCCATTCTTCCCAAGTAGCAGTAGCTCTGATGCAAGCAGGGAATAGTAACATTCCAGTTATCAAAGGGAGAAAATGTGAGCTGCAAAATTTTGATTTTACTGTTTTTTTAAGATGAAGAAATAATTCTAAATTAGTTTGCAGTCAGTAGTTAACCTTTCCACATTAAGCACTTCAGAAGCCATGACAGAACACACAAATAGAGTTGCTACTGTACAATATGCTTCTATAATTTATCATTTTCTGACAAGGGTTGAAAAAGGTCCAGACTATAAGACAAATCACCAACTTGCTCTTCTGTAAGTGACTTTTTTTTAAAAAATGAAGATGTACCTCCAATTGGGGCATGCAATTTTTCATTTGCCTTGTCATCTATATGTAGCTGGCAGGTAACTGTCTGCTTTCAGTCCTGGAGGCTGTCTGGATTTTGTTGTTTGCTTTTTTGTTCTAATGCAGGGTTAAATTTTTTTCCTGTCTCCACCTTTCTCTCCCCCTCCACACACCTACCCATGTATAGCAACACATTTTGCAGACTTTAACGTTGAGTTTGCATTAACTTTTTAACTGTGGTTCTGTTTCTACAAGTCTAGTTATAGAACATGTTTCAGTTGTAATCTGCTACTTCTGGTGGTCTAATCACATACTAAACTCTATATAAATATAAATACTATGTTGTTTACACAAGGATTTTTTTTAATGTACTCTAGGTCATGAAGTCACTATTACTATGTGAGGCAGACAGAAGATTTGCATTGAAGGTCAGCTGTTGCAATTCATTTCAATTTTAAAAGTAGCAAAAGAAATGAAGCATTTAATTCCCACAACTACTGACTTTCAGTTTATTTTACAAATTCTCCATGTGACATCATTTACCATTGCTCTTGCCCCAGTACCTGTGTATAAAACAGTTTCACCTGGGGATCAAGCTCATTGAGATCAGAGCTGACCAGGAAACATAAATACCTTTAACAACCTGCAAGCATTTGTCCACCACTTTTCTTAGAGGCATGTACCCAAAATTAAGTGATCCAAAACTAACAAAATTACTGAATTTCAAAGACTAAAGCTGCACTCATGTCGATAGTCAGTACTTTTGTGCAATGAGATCACACTGTGAAACCACAGCCATTCAACCACTACCCCATCCTCAGCTACACATTCAGTTCACAGACACCCTATGAAAAGCAGTAACTGTAAATTTGCTACATGCCCACATCCAGCACAAGTTTCTTGCACTTGACAAGCCAAACTGAGCCACCTCTTAAAACAAAAACCTGCCTGGGAGCAGCAGCACAGCATACCCCATGGAAACTAGAGAAAGCCTGGAAGAAGGAAGCAAGTACTCACTGTGTGCTGGAGCAGCCAAAGCCAAATCAACTACTAAAACCTGCAGTGCTCTAGAGTTGCCCCTATGTAAAGGGAGCAGAGCATGCTAGGAAGGTTTTCTTTTAAAGGCGTATACCCTGATGACCACTCACTTTTTACAAATTGTTTCCACCTGGTTCCTAGTTGAAAGGGAATCTAATGCAAACCACTCTGAACATCATTCATTTGAGTTCTTTCTATGTTTTGTGTGATGTTACAATGACAAAACAGCTACTGAGAACCCTTTTGGGTATGGCTTGGCCATTAGTTCCTCAGGATTCTTCACAGCTCTGAAAACCAGCTGTGCCCCACAGCTCTGTTGTTCCCGGGAGATAAGATAGCATGAAAGTGTTTGCAAAGTGACAGCCTTGGAACGTGTGACTGATGGTACCAGAGCAGTGCCTGCCTGATCTTTAACATCCCAACTCACACCCATGGCCAGCTCCAGACCTGTGTTGGTTTTGAAAACAAGCAAGCTGTGGAGTCAGTAGTTTCAAACTCTCACATTCCTGTGCCAGACTGTTCTCCAAGGCCTGAAATCAGACAGGAGGGGGCATTTCCTGGGCTGCTGTATTGACCCTGAGTGAGGGACCCTCGGCCACAGGATCCCCCAGCCAGGTCACCCTAATGGAACTCCCAGGCAGCTCCCACTCAGTGCCATGACCACACCACCTGCCTGGTCTTGCCTTTATCTAACAGAGCAGCAAAAAGAGATCATCCTTTAGAACAGAGGGTTGGTTTTGTGTGTGGAAATTATAAAATAGCTCAAGTGGTGAAAAGGGAGAGCAGCTCTCCATGGATGGTTTGATCTGCTCTGCACAGCTCACTGTGGGAAAATCCATGTGGGCTCTGACTGATGCTATGTGCATGTGCTACGTGCATGTTCATTTTACCTGCTGTCTCTACTCCTCATCTTACTCAGTTTTATTAAAGCAATCATTAAGCTATTTGTTGCTAGGCCTTACCTCTCTCTTTCTCACTCTCTCTCAGTCTCTGTCCCTCTCTTCCCTCCCCTCAACCTCTCCTCTAGAACACAACAGCTGCCATGGTTGCAGTAGTTACCAAATAAAATAAAGGGTTATTTTGGTTTGAATTTGTAAGGGAAAGAGGCTCACAACCTAAGTTGCATGCATGTGTATGTGCCAGTTCATTGCCAGCAGTGACATTTTAGACATTGTCACACTTTAGTAAGTGACAGAAGAACAGCAAGGAGAGTCAACTGAATAAAAGGGGAAGGACCTGCCAGTGCTTTTGCCAACCCTCTGCCTAACTAGTATCAGAAAAACATCCTGGTCTCCCAGGACATGCATAGGTCAACCCTGAGATGCCAGTTTGTGGGGATCATTCTCCATTTTCCCTGTGGGTCTACCATGGCTTTTTAACCACTCATCTCACAGCTGGACACCACTCTTTGTTTTAAAGATGACTTGAAATATTCTTAAATAAGGTGGTGCTGCCAGCTTTGCTGGTTTAATAATCAGTTCCTTGTGATCTGAGCTCAACTGTTGCCACCTCCAAACTGTCTACTTGATCAACCTGACAACTCTTCCCTAAGCCCCCTCAAACTTTGTTCACAGGACTCAGGTGGCTGCCAGCTGACCAGGAGGGACTTCTAACTCATTAAAACCCTTATTATCTTGCAGCAGCAAAGTATTTCCCAACCTGTCAATGAAGCAACCAGCTTCCTCTGGAGTGTCAGCTCTGAGTTTCTTACACCCATGCCCATATTACATACTGAGCTCCACTGCACCTGCTCCACATCTGCTGTCCCTGTTGTGCCCTGGTGATGTGGAGATGTAGAAACAATCTCCAAGGATAGAATTTCTGCACCAGAGAACCTGCAATATTAGGAGTTTTATAATCCTGTGCACTTATCAGTGACATTTCAAGTTATATGGTTTATACTCTATCTTAATTATTAAGCCACTACAGAGTGTGCACAGTTGTCCTCAGTGCTATTTCAAATTCCCAGCTGTGGTCTCTGGGGCTTTTTTTTCTTCTAGAAATCCACTACACAAATCCACTTCTGGGAAAACAATAAGGCAAGGTGGAAGTTGTCTTATGTCTCCTTCTCCTGACAGCTTCCTACTAATGAAGAAGATTATGACAAGGAAAAGCAAACCTCTCTCCAGTTCCAGCAGTGCCACGTGGGCTGTCTGAGCCCGGCTGAGCTCAAGTGACTCCAGCAGGTCACAGCCCTGGCCAGAGAAGGCTGAGGCAATGCTGTCCTGGTGGGTGATGCAACCAAAGGCTCTGAGAGGGCTGTATTTCTTACTGGAAACATCTGCCTGTCACTTGGCATTTGAATGAGCAGTTCAAAGCTGCTGGTAGGTGCTTGTGTCATGGTACTGACTGTGACAGGTTTTTTCCATCTCTGAGGAGGAGATGGTTGTGACATTTGCTTTGACTGTGGCCTTGAAGCCACTGAGTTCCTCTGCTTGAGAGCAGGCAGTGAGGATGAATGCTGTGTAAGGCTGTATTTCAGATCAGCCCAGCAATTAACACTGTCCAGGCAGTGCCATCTGACTGGTGCTGCTGAACCTGTGAACAGCAGCATGCTCTGCCCTGCCAGAGGCTGCTGCAGCCTTGGAAGTGAGCATGGACAGTTCAATGCTGCCCTACATCCTCTGCTGTTACACATGGGTTCGATCTGTTTGAGCCTCTTCTCCCCACAGCTTTGTTCCAGGGAACACCAAACACTGCTGTTTCAGGGTCTGCACTTGGCCAATTTTCCCTCTTTTCCAGGTGGGAGTCAGTGGAAAAATGGCCCTCACTGATTTTAGGAATAAGTTAGGAAGGAAAAACCATAAGAGACTGGCTGGTTTCAGGAAAGGATTAGTCATAATACAGCATAAAGGTATTCTCTTTTGTGTATGAAGGATGGGCAATTACAGGCTGGAACAGAATCAAGAATGCAAACTTGTCCTCCCTCCCCCTGAACTATGCTCTGCTTCCACTGAGAAAAGGAAAGAAAATTACAAGACTTATATTATATCTTGAAATTCAGTGATTTTAAGGCGTCTTTCAAATGCAGAGAAGAACAGGTTGATGAGAGCCCAGTACCACCAGTTTCCATACTTTCCAACCAGTTTAACAGCTGAGAGCTGGGCTGTCAGCAGCAGAACCTCAGTGCCAGCCCAGCACTTTGTATCTCTTCCAAAAGACAGGCTGTAGAGCAGGGCAGGCTGATGGGAACACCACTAATACATGAAGCGTCTGCAAACTTGCCCCCAGTTTTTGGGGGGTGCCCTAGGCAAAGGTCAGGATGCCCCCTCTGGACAGACCCACACAATGGTCAGATCCCAGGCAGGATTACAGATAAGCCACCACTGGCAGAAATGAGCCACTGGCAGGGAGCAGGGCAAGCCTGGTGGCAGTGGCCAGGGTCATCAGAGAGCCCCGATCACCAGAGCAGTCTGCAGTGACAAGGGACAGGATCAGCTCTGCCACCAACTGCCAGCACAGCTGCAACAAAGCTCAGGCAAGGAGCAGGGCTGACAGCCTGGACATGAATACTGCTCATGTGCTGGGGGACAGTCACACTTATCAGATGTTTGGTCCCCTGTGCCAGCTTCGGAGGATTTGTGGGGTGTTGATGGCTCCTTCTGGCAAGGTTGGTACATGGGATGAACCTTTCCAGCCTTTGTTGCAAAATTCTGCTTTTACTGCCAAAATTAATCCCATGTAAGCATGAGAGACAGGGCACACTGCTTGGGGGTCATGGAGGGAGCTGATGTGGCTTGGCTTGGCTTTGCTTCAACATGGACAAGGGGATGTGTGAAGGGGGAGGGTAACAGGGAAGAAAAAGTCCCATCATCCTCCACCTCTGCAAAGGAGTTTCAGGGTGTCCCACACAAACCCCACAATTTGCTGTGGGTGTCCCCCTTCCCTTCCCCAATAGTTGCCTTTGTTTTCATGGAAGAAACCTGGAGATTTAACACACACACACACACACGAAAAAAGAAGAAAAAAAAAAGGAAAGGAAAAAAAGGGGTAGGATGTGAAGAAAAAAACTAATATGATTAAAACAGGATTTGGGCACTGGCAGAGAGCTGCTGTGGGTGGTGGGTATTAGCAGTAACAGCTGCTGCGCTTCCCATTAGAGGAGCAGGCGAGGAAGGTCCCTGAAAGGATGGGTCTCCGGCAGGCTGGCAGGGCAGTGGTGGCAGCGAGCCCGGCAGCGAACGTGTCCCAAGGTAAGCGCCGGCGGCGCCGGCAGCCTGAGCCCCGGCAGCCCCGGGAGCAGCGCTGCTCCCCCGCGGGGTTGGGCGCAGGGGGGTGGTGGGGCTGGGATGGGAAACGGCACAACGGGGGCAACACCCAAGGAAAAGAGCTGCAGCTCGGGGCTACTTCCATGAGCTCCTGCGAGAAATCTCATCCAGCAAGGGAAGTTTAGGTGTGTCCAGAAGGGAAGCTGGCTCCATGAAAAGGAGATATCCTACTGCTGGTCCAGCAGGGCTGGGAGAGTTAGCAAAGGCTCCTGTGATTCTCACGAGCATCTTCTGACACACAATTGGTTGGAGTGGCAGGATGCTTGGCTGTGGTAGGTTAAACTGCATCCATCTGCTTGCTGCTTTAGGCTGGTCATGAACTGTTTCACATGCAATGGTGCTTCATTAATCGGCTGGCAAGTTTCAGAAGTGCTTGAGAGGGAGGTGTAAGCTAGACCTCCTCAGCCTCTGTTTCCTCTGATTTATTTATGTTTACTCATTGATTAAGTGCAATGACATCTAAGGCAGGAAAGGCTGCATGCTGAAAAGATGGTAGAAAGTGCTACATTAAAATCAGGAGCACTTGCTTTGTGATACCTGTTATGATAAATGCCACACACTCATCCTTCAGCTTCACTTTGGAAAGTGCATTTTGAGAAAGCAGAATGGCACAATACTCTGTTCAATCTGGAAATTTGTTTTGTGCTGTCACCGCAGGGATCTGGCTCTGTGATTGCAGGCAGGGACAGGCTCTGCCCTGGGCACCAGCCCCATATGTGATGGGGCCTGCAGCAGCTCTGCAGGTCCAAGGGGCAGATGTTTCCCCTGTTGATCAGGCTGAACATTTAGGCTGGGAGTGGTGGAGGGCGCTGACTGACTGTACAGAGCCTGCTCCTCCTCCTAAAACCCCCAAGACCTTTTAGACTAAATCTTTTCTAGCTGCTCTCTCCATTGGCAGCTTCACAAGAAATACATCCTCTTGTGGGGGGCTCTTCCCTCTCCCAGCCTGAACAGTTCACTTCAGAATGTAAACACTGGATTCCCAAAGCGGCTCCAGGTGCCACAGAGATCCCTTATTCCCCTTTGTTTAAAGACAGTGGGGAGCGCAGCTCTGGAGATCAGATGAATCAATGGCACCATTTGGGAAGCCACTGCTTTGTAGTGAACTCCACGTTGTCTCCTGCTGTAGGATGGAGGATGGCAGGAGAGCCCACACTGCCATTGTTGGCTGGGCCTGCACCACCCTGTGCCTGGTCTCCTGCGCGGCTGCCTTCTCGCAGGGCGCGAGCCTTTCCGCCTGCACCGACATGATGCCCAGGCACCTGAGGGTGCAGCTGCACAGCTCCAACAGCAACTACGTCACTGTCCACACCAACGTGTCCTTCTACTTCCCGGGAGACAAGGTGCCAGGTAAAGGACAGTTTCTCATTCCTGCATCTGAAAAATACACAGTAACTTATGTCAAGCGATGGAATTAATCTCTGCGAGGTCTGGGAAGAGGGATAACCGCTCTGAGTGAGCTGCAACACCTCTCTTGTCATGAGGACATATTTATAGAGGAATTCTGTTTGCAGCACGGGTGCTTTGGGTGGGATTCATTTATTCACACATGAAAGGCACCTCCAGTGGGTAAAGTCACCTTTCCAGCCCCTCTGCACCAGTCGAAGGGGTCTGGGTGACTCACTTGACTCTTGGGCATAGTTGGCAGCATTCCCCATCCCTGGCATTGCTGCTCCTCAGGCAGATGCAGACAGAGCTGAGGCACCATTCCCCAGCTCGGCCACTTGCCCATTCATCCCTGTGCAAAACAAAACCCCTCTGAGAGCAGAACACGAGCTTTTGCATACATACAGAGTGGTGTCCAAACCTCCTTCCTCAATAATGGCTGCATGCTGCCTGATCCAATGTGGTTAACTGCTCATCATCAAGGAGGCATGGGAGGGGAAGACTCAGGCAAATCCTGTGTGCAATTACACACTGCAAAACCAAACGTAAAAGTCTGGCCTTCTGTATCCAGCATGTCCAAGACAGACTCTGAGGACAGACAGTAAGGTGTTTTCAGTAGTGTTGCCCACGGTTTTTTCCAGAAACTCCATTGCAGGCAATTCACTTCACAATACCCTTAGTGTCCTGTGTTTTGTCTTCCAAAAGTGACAGTAAGAAGCACCCGGGATTACATGGGCTTTATGCTGCAAGCTCGCAAAGTGTCCAACAACGAAATCGCTGGCACGTTCATCTTCCTGCCTCCTGGTTCCAAGCTGCTGACTTGTTTTGAAGATGGTGATACTGTCACACACTCGGACAAGTCACTGAAGAGAAACCTGTCCTTCGTATGGAAAGCACCAGACCAACCCATTGGAGACATCAAGTTTTTGTAAGGACGTTCTGGTTCCTGATCAGAATTTGTGTTTTCTCAGTAACAGGCTGTCCAGTGCAATGGTTTATGTATCTTGTACCCAACAGAGCTAAATACTTACCAAATGCCACAACAGTATCCCAGCTGGGACATAAATCACCATTAATATCTGCTACCTAGTGCTGCTTTTTATTTACACGGTCACTGTCTTCTCAGAATAGATACACTAGAAGATGACAGTTTAAGCATTTTAGGAAACTGAACGATTAAGGCATAAAGAGAGAATTGTGACCATGTGGCCTGTCTTTGTAAATAATACAGCCCATAGGACTTCCCTGCCTACAGGATAATCTTGTATATCTCTTCTTCTTTAAATTTTTTTTTTAATTCAATGTAAACAGAATTACTCACAATAGAGAGTGAGCACTGTGTCAAAACTTGATATCTCTGTTTTGCACCAAAGTCCCAAACTGTCCAAGTAGCTTGGTCCTGATTTGGAATGAAATTAAACATCTTCTAACTGACTGCCTTAGAGAAAGCACAGTGGCTTTTCATTTCAAAAGAGATTAAATTGTTGTATTTCAACTTTACAAAACCACTTAGAAACTGCTTGGCCAGATCCTTGGCTGCTTCCCAAAACCTCAGTGTCCTGTTGAGTGTTGTGGCTTGGGCATCTCATTGTGATTCAAGAAAATTCATTGAAACAGAAATATTGCTGCTTGGAATTTCCAATCTTTGGTCATTGCTTTAGATCAGAAAATGCCAATAAAGTTTAAAGAAATACTATTAAACTCACAAAAAGCCCCAAATAAACCCAAACAAATCCCAAACAAACAAGACCTAGTCCTAGCCATCCACTCTGATACTTCCTTCACACTCTGGCTTTTGACCCTCCAAGCTGATATCTGATAAACTCTCCCTTTTTACCCTGTCACAGCATCTGGAAAAATGTCTTGTTAGGCTTAAAAATGCCTTGTAGGTGTCATCTGGCACAGGAAAACCCAGGTTGGTTTCCCCTTAGATAATTCTCAGAAGCAGCTGAGCAATCTGAGCTGAAATTCTCCCAAAATCTCCAGCTTAAATAAGGCTCTTGGAGTGAAGTTAAAGGTTGGCCAACACTGTTTTGGCACCTGAAAAAAGCAGAGCATTAGGCAGGCTCAAATATCAGAGGGCTGAGAAGAGAGACTTTTTCTTCCCCTTACCTATTCTGCTGTTTGTACAAGTTACATTGGCTTGTTTTAATTAATAAATACCACTGTTGTTTCCCTGACTACAGAAGATTATAAGCATAGCTAGTCCAAGTTTTACAAATCTACTTCTATCAACATGATGGATGTAATACAGCTTTTTAATTTTTTTTTTTTTTTGTTTAAGTTCCCATGCATTTTTTGGCTGAACTTAATCATTAATTGAGTGGTGATTCTTCACCCTGAATCTTTCTTATGGGACATGGTACCTTTTATTTGTAACAGAAAACGTACAACAGGCTAATACTTTAAAATAGTTTTGCATTGGTTCTCTCTTCAGATTAAAGCAGTCTTTGTGATTAGCTAAACAGTCAGATGGATGCTATAGAGCCAGTAAATTCTTGATTATATTTTAACAGCATCTCCATAGTCCAGTCATACTTCGTTTACTGGGCAAAGATTGAATCTGCTGTTGTGGCTCAGGGAGGGCAAAACAAGTCTCTTGCTGACAAGATGCCTGACATCATAGCCCCTGCACCCCCACAGGGACCAGCTGACCCTCACCCCACAGGTATGGTGAGCAAACCTTGTTCTTTCTTACCAACATCCCCTGCAGAGTAGTTTTACTGCTTATTCTGGGCAAGTGTCCAACAGAAGTGACCCAAACAAGCTGGGGGGGACCCTTTTAACTCCTGGGTCTGTTGAGGAGATCAGTGATGGCCATGGCTCCCTGAAGTGAAGGTGTGGGTCAGTATTTGAGGAGCCAGTTCCAAGGAGGGCACCAGACAGCTAAATGGGGTTGCCAGATCTTATGATTTCAATGCAAATCTTAAAATACCTTACCTAAAACCTCAGGTCTTGAAGAGCAGGAAGTGCAATTAGCAATGCTGCCTAAACAGAGGAACATATTTGTCTCTAACTGTGATTATTGCCTTCCAGATATATATTTATTTGTATTTATGCAGCCTTTAGTCAGTAAGATGCTCCAAGAATTTACTTATACCCAAATCAGATGTATTTCTCAGCAGTTTTGGCATGGCACCAAGGCTGAGTTTTAATTATTTTACTTGACCAGTACACAGGCAGTGAGCTTTGTTCCTTTAATTTCCATGTGAGTTCCCTCTTAAAAATAAGTGACATGAAAATAAAAGAGTCGCTGTTACAAACCTTCCTGGCAAACCTTGGCACCAAGCGGGATTTGAAATGAAAAAAAACGAAGACAATAGACTTCTGCTCCTCTCTCCCTGATTTTTGTTTTGTCTCCCTGCTGGACAAGGTCCCATCTCTCCTGCAGCTGCCACTGGCTCCCTGCTGCCTGCCAGCCCCTCTGGCATCGTGGCAACACCAGCACCAGAGCCAGGTTTTGGTGTGGGGTCGGACACTCATCCCATTGCTGAGCCAAAGCAGGCGGCCCGGACGTCGCGGGCTGTGTCCGGCAGGAGCATCCGCTCCAGAACCCGGGAGCTGGAGCCATCCCTTCCCACCCAAGACATTGGAATGGTGGATGCCTTACAAGGTTCCCTCTCCCAGGACAACGCCTCCAGCTACAGCATCTTCAATGGGTAAAAACTAGGTGGTGGGAAAAGCTGTTTCTGCAGTCCTTGTGGGCAAGGAAAATAGTACTATTTTCCCTGCAGATGAACAAGGGAGATATAGGAAGGTGTCTACATGTAGGAGGAAAAGAGAGGGTGTTTGTTTGCTGAGATTTTGAGAAATAATCCTTTGGATATTGCATATGACAGACAGTAACAGGGAGAAAATCCAAAACTCCTAAGAACCCAACGCTGCATCACTCAGCACAGTGGGGGACTGGCCAGGTGGTGGGAAAATGTGATAAAACCTATCGATTGTTACAACAGTTTTCTCAAAGTGCACACAAATATTCAGTGAAACAGTGAACTCAGCAGATCTATTTCACCATCTGAAGGGAAAAGGAAAAAAAAAGGATGCAAAGCAATTATGAAATTTGGGCTTGAGGATGTCTGCTCCAAAGTCTTAGAAAGTTTGGGCTGCATAAGCTTTTGTGCAACGTTTCATACTGTGGGTGAAAATGATGGGGATAGGAATCAGTTATCAGGCAAAATTCAAAATACAGCTTGTATGATCTATATTGACTGCATGCATCCCAAAACTGCTCTAAGGAGCAGCACTTCTTGGAGTGGTGTGAGCCACAGGTATCACTTGGTAACCCTGCCTTTCCTCTGTACATGTTTCAGAGCAGGAAGCAACGCCAGTGCTGCCACCCTACGCTTGTGTTTGATGTGTACAGACAAGAGCAAGGTAAGCACCAGGGGCAGGGAGGATGCCCTGGCAGCCCATGTAGGTGTCATAAGTGGCTAAAACTACATTGAGACTGTTAAAAGTTTTAAATTTTTTTTCCTTAACTGGAAGTTGGGGTTTATATTTCTTTCTAGTTTGATGTTGTTTTTTTTTTTTCTTTGACCCCACTGTCTGGGTTTTTAAGAAGCCCACTGTAAAAACAATTGCTTTCCCTTATGTAGATGGGACTACAGGTTGCTGGAAATGTGTGTGCTAAGAGATACAGGACAGAGAGTTAACAGGGTAACTCCACTATGCAGGTGATGGAGAGAAGAAAAATACAAGGAGCAGAAAGAACTAGACCTGGTTTCCAGGATGCCAAAGGAAGAAGAGAAACAATCTCTCAGAAAGTAAAAGAGAAAGGGGACATACAGCAAAGAATGAGCCAGAAATATGTAGGAAGGAGCAAAGGACAGAGAACAAGTAAAGGAGAAATGTGTACCATGAGCACCTGGCATAGCCATGGAGAGAAGTGGAGAACTGAGAGTGGATGAACACCAAAGGGAAGGACGAGTTATTGCACAAGGCAAGATCAGAAGAGCATAAAGAAACAAAAACACTGAGAAATCAGGCAAGAATGGAGAGGAGTATGAAAAGAAAGGAGAAATTAGGAGAGACAGGGTAAGGACTTGTGACGCAGCTCCATTTTCTATCCCAAAGTCCCAAATTCTGCAGTACATCCTTACAGTATGGCATTTGCATTTTGAGGGCAAGTGATCCATACACATGCAATCCTAACTTTGCCAGCCTGTTACTTTACAGTTTGCAGTTCAGCCACTGAAAGTCTTCTATTTACTACTGCATTTTAATAGTGCCTTCTGAAACCATCCCTTCCACAAAGGATGCTCTGACCCTCCACTACTTTGCTTCACAGCTTGCCAGGGCTCCTACCTCAGCTTTGTGCTCCTGTCACACTGTCTTCCCAGGAAGCTTTAGAAATCACTAATGATGGCAGAGGGTGAGAGTTTCTCTGGTGTAATTAATGGATGTGTGAAAAAGCCTGCTGGGCTGGACAGGCTGGAGATGTGCCAGCTACTGAGGGCCAGATCCAAATCTCAGTGGAGCCAAATTAAAAACTCCAGTATGTTTTACAGGTTTTGGATGGGGGCTCAGGTGCATAGTGGGAATGGAAAAATTCATTGGGGGCCTCCTAAATTGCATGCTTGTTCCCCAGTTAGTCTTGGATGATACCTGCAGCAAAGCCTGGGCTGCAGAACTGGCATGGAGCAGCTGGCATTTTGTGACAGTTAAAATAAGGTGCGTGGAACCAGGCAGTCCCCAGAAACAGGCCCAGGCAGGAACTGTCATTCCCACTAAAATGGTGGTTAAGTAACACAGAGGGGCAGAAGATTTAAGACTGGCTGTGTAAACTGAGAAAGCAAGACAGGCTTTGGGGAGAGTTTATAGGTTGCATGTGAATGCCCCAAAACTGCTGATGGCAAAGGCCATCCCAAGTCTCCTGTGTTCATCCACTCCATAGCCTCAGAAGGGCAATACTGAATCCCAGTGGGTCTGTGTGAGCCTACACATGCAGCTTGGTTGGGAAGATCACACCTGCCCTTTCAGCATGACCCTGGTGCCACTCAAGGTGGGAATTGTTTATTAAGTGATATTATTTTGTGATAATGATGCCTGTGAAAAATACCACCACCACAACTAGAACTGCAGAAGTTTAGAGTTTAGTTAGACAAAGCAGTGACCTTCCTCTCTACGTGTGCCCTTCACCTTTGCCCCTCCAACCCTGGGACCAATTTGAGTGTCTTTGTTCCTCCCATGGCAATTCTGCTATGGATGGAGCAGAGCTGCATCTGCTTCATTTTCTAAAAGCTGCTGAGTAAACAGGGAATAGACAAGAGTTAATCTAAAGCCAGAGGGACACATGGGCATCAGAAGCAGAGTTGAAGTGTTCCATGAGGTAAGTCGTGAACGCTCAATCAGGTCCCTTTTCTCTTCCCTCACTGCACATTTTGGCATGTTTTTACTTTCAAAGGGCAGTACCGAGAGTGGGACCATCTTGAAAGCTTCCCTACGTGTGACAGCATCTCCTTCTGCCCTGCACATACCCACTCACCTGGGTGACATTGCTGCAACCACAGCCTGGATTGGTGATGCCAACGCTGCTGGCAATTTGTCCTCGGCTTCAAGGCAAATGGCAGAAAGAGAGTTGGCACCGCAGCCAGAGGAGGAAGGCACCAGGAGTGAGGAGGACGAGGATGAGCAGGAAGCAGCTGGGAATACCCTGCCATGGGTGACCAGAGTAGCTCCCGAATCTGCTATTCCCGGGAAAGGGGAAGGCCCTGGCAGAGGAACCCGACTCCTTGCAGCGCAACTTGGCCTCCTCCTGGTCTGCACGGCCGCGCTGGGGCTGGCGCTGGCGGCTGCCGTGCGCTGTGTCTGTGCCCAGCACTGCCACAAGCGGGCCGAGGTGTCCTTCAGCCAGCCCGACCCCGACGTCATCACCGTCACGGAAAACGGGCAGGTGATGCACTTCCGAAAGATCCGGGAGAACAGCTTCGTGCTGGTGCAGGCTGAGTACAACTGGGTCAGCCCCTCCAGCAGCGGGAAGAAGACGGTGGTAGTTTAGTCCCTCTGTGTGCTGCCATATAGGCGAACAAACCCAAAGTGGCCGGTTCAGAGAGAGGTGTTAGGCAAAAGTATCTAAACTACAGCTGCAGAGAAGATAGAAGCTGATAGATTGCTCAGTGTGTTACACTTACTGCAATTAATATTGTATATCTGCTCATTAGTTGTCACTGTGGCAATGACATGCACTTCCTCTGTTGCCTTAAGGGTGTAGCCAAAAATAGAAATTCTTCCTCTGCACTGTGGTATTGACTCCTGTTTAATCTCAGAAAAAAGGTTTCTAGAGTTATATTTCTTTCCAGGAACTATAAACCCAACCATTCTCATTTAAGAGCCTACAGGTTTGACTCCATGCACTTGGTATCCCTCAGATGACAAATATTTGCCACAAGATTTCAAGTTTCAATTTGAAAATAAAAAGCAATAACTCATTAGTGGAGAACATTGATCCCAAGAACGCTGAATTGATCCATGGAGTGAAACACAGGATGGCAGACACCAGCTTTTGGGGGAGAAACATGCCTCCTCATCAGGTGCAAATGGAAGAAAATCTTTCCTGTCCATTTGCACCTGATGAAGAAGCTTGTTGAAGCCTGAAAACCAACATTTATTTAGTATTTTATTTTGAGTCAGCTCAGTGACACTGTGCAGAAACACAGACTGAGAAGTACCCTTCCCAGGTCACTTTGGAGATGCCCTGCAAAGGCTGCATGGGAAGTTAACACATCCTTGTGTTCTGAGTTTGTGCAGACTTCTCTCTGACCATGTGGTTTTCTGCAGGAGACCCCTAAAGCAACCCTTGGAAAACATCATGATCCTGGACACTGCCTAAGAAGGAGAGGTGATAACAGCAAGGTTAAAGTTTTATTTTACTGCAGCTTTAAAAGAGCCAGAAATAGACCTGATCATGATCCTCTTGAGATGTACATTTTAGAGCCTTTCAGAGAGCAGGAATTGACCCTTCTGGTGTCCTTTTCTAAGGTGGATCAGTTTAGAGCTGATCATTCCCAAGCCATGTAGTGGGGGACAAACTTACATTTTGGTGCTGCAGCCTAATTCACAGCCCACAGCAATCCCCCTGAACCGAGCAGGTAATGACAGGACTCTGATGGTTCACCCAGCCTTCCTGGTGTCCCTGGTGGGACACGAGTTTTGCTTCAGCACGATGCACAGAGTGCAGCTTTTGCTAACAGTCCCTTCCATTAGCATTCAGAAAGAGCTGGTTTCTGACCATACTGCTGCACTGCAATCAGTGACATTTGTGCTGCACACATGGACAAATTTTTATCAACTTCACTTCTAGGCCCAGTGAGCCCTGGGCAAAATAAATGAGTAAGGAAAGAAGTGTACTCACAAATGCAGCTTGCAGAGGTGAGCTTGATGCTCTTACCATTGCACCTTGAAGAGAAGGGCAACTGCACCACAGCCCTTTGCTGCAGAAAAAACAAGGGTAGTGCTGTAATTGAAAAGACAAAGTTTGGTTTAGGACTCAGAAGGGTGCCAGGTGAATGGTTTATATTCACTAATTGAGCTTATGCCCTACCCTCTAGTAAGTCTCCAGGTTTAAGCACACATCTAGACACTTGCAATGGCTTTCCTCTCCTGTGTCATGTGCCTTAGAAAGAAATCATGTTTCTGTAACCCAGTGTAGCTGAACTGTGCAGTGACTAAAACAGACTGCATTCAAGTCATTGTTAATGCAGCCAAAAAAAAAATCCTAATTAACTGAGAAAATAGGTCAACAAACTCTTAAATATTTGAAGAGCTATCACATATTATTTTAAAAAATTTCTTATGATGGCATAGCTGTTTATGAATAAATTACAAATATCTATGGCCTCTTTCACTGTCTCTCTAGGATTAATGTTACCAGACTGCTCTGGCTATAAAACCAGAACCTTCCTCTCCTCAGCTCTTTCCCCACAACCCAGCACTGCTTCTTTCCAGGCTGACTAGAGCAGGGGAGGGCGTCATGGAGGTGTTTGACTGGGAGAGTGGCACTTCAACACCATTCTGCCTTCTGCTAAATTGATGTGCCCCAGTATTATTAGTGGTAAGACCAGTAATGGTGGGATCTGAGGGATACAGCTCTTCTGAATTAGTAATGAGTTTTGCTACTTCGCAGCTCTCTTTTTGAGACCTAAAGTGCCTCTGTTTTTTCTTGACTTCTGGCTGATGTTCTGTTTGTTGTAGGTTGGCATGATAGGAGGAATGAAGGTCTTATATATTCTTAAGGTTGTTAAAAACACGAGCACTGGTTAATTTATTAAAAGACCACCCAGACATTCCCATTCTTAAGTGACTTGCCTTATATGGAAATTAGTCTGTGCTCATGCTTGTAACAGATTTCTGAGAAAAAAAAAAGGCAGAATTAGGAAAACAAAGGCACAAACCATTCTAATATTTACTAGAGAGACAAGTGAAAGACTTGCTTTGTTTCCCTCTCTAGGTGCATGACTGGGCTGGTCACAGATGTTCTGCTGGAACTGGGGATCTCAGTTCCTCCAGGGCAGCTCAGCTTGCAGTCACCTGTGGCCCATGACAGGCTGTGACTTCATCCCTCAGTGAAGTGACATGGTTTGGGGTCAGCAGTACTGAAAAAAGCTAACGCACACCTATCCTGAGCCTATCTCCCCACCAGCCAAACAGGCACCAAACATAGTTTTGGCAGTAAAAATGTCTATGGCTATTGCAATGCTTGAGCTATCCTAACTCAAGAAAAAAAGAATAGAAATAACAAAATGTAATGTGGAGAGGTTGCACTAAGCAAGACAATTGATCCAAAGTTTGGACATCACAGACATTTCCTGCATCGGTTGAAATGCCACTAGTAAGCAAAAAAAAACCAGATATGCACCGATTTGGCCAGCTCCAAAAAAGGTGACAAGACTCACAGGAGAAGCCCCAGGGCCCTGTGGGCCCAGCAGTCACAGTCAGCAGGGATCTGTGAGCTCAGGCTCTCCCAGGTCAGTGTGGGATGCAGCCCCAGGCATTTCAGAGATCTGCCTGGCTGGCTTGGCCTGCCCTTTTGGCATAGTTTCTGCAGCTACTCAGGACCACAAAAACCAAGGAAGGCAAAGCAGCAAGGTCAGGAACCCGGAGAGTAAAACATTCAGCAGATGTATGTGTTATTTATTCACCCAGATTTAAATAATAATGACAAATGCCTGTAAAAAAGAAAAGGAGATGCTCTAACAATTCCTGCAACATTCAGCTCCAAGAAGATAGCTGCTTAGAAGCAAAAACAAATGACAAAGTAGCAGCCTGACCTGCAAAGCTGGTGAACAGCAGAACAGACCTCTCACTCCTCCTGGCAAGCTGGACCCTTTCACGGCCCCTGCCAGGCCCTTAAGGCTCATTGTGTCTGGACAGCTCTACAGGGCTCCCTTCCTTCCTTTGCCTTCCTTTCTCTCTCCTGCCAGCTTATCCAGGGCTACGAGAGGGCAGAGGACTTGGGGAGTCACAACTTCCCTGGGACCAAGAGCTGTCCAGAGATCTCTCCCAGCCCCTTCCTGCCACTGAACTGCTTCCCCTTCACAGGTCTTGTCTCGGCAGCCCTCTTTCCTCACTAGTGTGTGTGTGACTCTCTCAATAAAACATTTTGCTACATGATGTATGAAGGACCGTGTCTCAAACCACATTTTACTGTATATTTAAGTGCATGTGTTGCTGATTTACTACTGTTCTAGAGAATGGCTCCCTCCCCGAGCAGGGCAGGCCCGTAACGGATACATCAGCTCTGACTAATGATTATTAGTACATTCCAAGGTTATGTCCCACAATCAAATAATGTGTAGGAGGGAAGAGAGACTCCAGCTTACTCGGCTGAGGACAAAGATCACAGATAGTCTCTTTCAATCTTCAGATTGCAATATCCATTACAGATTGCCACCTTCTAATGTCAAAGTATAATTTGTTGTGGAGAAAATGTGTCGCTGCTCCAAAGGTGAGTCAAAGATCAGCCTGGCTGTATATCAGCGCATGTTGATGTACATTAAGAACTGACGGCCAGGTACCAAGGACATCGGGCAGCTGATGCAGAGGGAACGGCAGCAGACGTGACTCGCTGATCCTTCCTGTGCAAACACACGGCCCGGAGTGGGAAAATATTTAACCCAGTCAAAGTGAGGTGTCACCAGTAATTGCCAGTGTCTAAGGCAGCATCAACGCGACGCGTCAGAGGCAGCGGCTGACTGCAGCGGTTTCTGCCCGCTCGGCTCGGGGCAGGAATCATGCAGTACCGGTATTCCCGGGCAGATCCGTGCGGGCCGGGCCGCGGGATCCATCCCCAGGCATTCCCGCAGGGCAGCGCCGGCCGGCCCGCGCTCCCGCCGCCAGGGGGCAGCCTTGTCCCGGCGATGGCGGCGCCGCGCTCCGGGCCCGGCCCGGCGGGAGCGCTCGGGCGGACGGAGCGTTTGTGATCCCTGCCTGCACTGATCGGAGACATTTCAACTTACAGGGTTTATACTCTATCTTAATTATCAAGCCACTACAGAACATACACAGTTGTCCTCAGTGCTATTTTATATTCCCAATTGCAGCTTGTGGGGACTTGTTCTTCTAGAAATCCACTACACAAATGCTGCTGGGAAAACAATAAGGCAGGGTGGAAGTTGTCTTCTGTCCCCTTCTCCTGGCAGCTTCCTACTAATGAAGAAGTTTATGACAAGAAAAAGCAAACCTCTCTCCAGTTCCAGCAGTGCCACGTGGTCTGTCTGAGCCCGGCTGAGCTCAAGTGACTCCAGCAGGTCACAGCCCTGGCCAGAGAAGGCTGAGGCAATGCTGTCCTGGTGGGTGATGCAACCAAAGGCTCTGAGAGGGCTGTATTTCTTACTGGAAACATCTGCCTGTCACTTGGCATTTGAACGAGTAGTTCTGAAGCTGCTGGTAGGTGCTTGTGTCATGGTACTGACTGTGACAGGTTTTTTCCATCTCTGAGGAGGAGATGGTTGTGACATTTGATTTGAGTGCAACCTTTAAGTCACTGAGTTCCTCTGGTCAAGAAGTATTTCTTTCTAATAGCTATTCTAAACCTACCTTCACTTTAAAGCCTCTTACTACTTGTCCTTGTAAAAAAGTCCCTCTCCAGCTTTGTTTTAGGCCCTCTGTTTGCAGTGCTCCCAGAACTTCCTGCTAACAGTTTTCAGGAAAATACCCTATGCGACATCACGGTCTCTTTGAGAGGTTCACTGCCGCCCTGCTCTCTGCAGCTGCTTGCCAGCAGCTCCTTCCCAAAAAACACCCACTAGAGCACATGGCTCCTGCAGACAGCATGCGTGTGTCCACTCTGCTAACAGCCATGGCAGGCAAGCAGTACAGCACAAATCAAATATGCCAGAGATACCCAAGCAGTGTCACCCTTCCTGTGCAAAGCACAGGGAACGTGAATGCAGCACAGTCCATACTGGCCATGGCAGCCACAGCAACAGCTTCTGGGAGGCTCCCTGTCCTTGATTTCTACAAGGGCTAGTGCTGTTCTGGGCCCACATCGACAAGGGCAGTTGTGGCACCTGGAATGCGAGGCCAAGGACGCAGCTTGTGTCTGTGAGACTGGCTCCTTGATCCTCCCTTCTCCCTATCTGTCACGCTTACACATCCCCCTCATCTTCCTCAACTCCTCTCTTTCTCTGCCCTTCTGTCCTCCCTGCTATCTTCTCCCCAAATCCAAGGTTTGTCCTACCCGTGAACAGACTTGGTGTTGCAGGTGCTGTTAACTAGCTCACCTTGGCCTTCCACAGCATTACAGATGCAGTTTCCTGGGTCCTTCTGCTCCTACCAGGTTCTTCTCCCCAGAATGACCCCAAACTCTTCCTTCAAACATCCCTTAAGTGTGGCCACCTCACACATCAATGTCCCTTTGCTACCTGTGTCATCTTGCTCTTCCTTAGGGCACTGTAGCTCCTGTCAGCTTCTCCCTGTCTTGTGACAATCAGCAATTTTGCTTGTCATGCTCAGGAGCTTTCCCAGGTCTGCTCCATTAGCTAAGGCTTTTGCTAGGCCCTAGTCACCAGCTTGTGTGCCTCAAGTGTGTTCCCCCCAAGGTGTCTGCCTGTGGCATTGTCTTCTCCTGTCCTCTTCCTAGCCTTGATGTGCCAGTCTTCTCCATCCTGTGGTGGCTCTGAGCACTCTCGTCTCTGACCAGGCACAGTTCCAGCCCTTTGGAGTGACTCCCTTTGTGCCCAAGTGCTCCAGTGCAGCCTCATTTTGCAGGTTCTTGGCAAGCAAGTCCCAGCCTTGCCCAGGAGACCAAACTGGACTGAAAACATGGTGAACCACAAACATAGGCAACTTTATTTCAGCAACTAAGTCAAGGTTAGCGTTTGCATACACGCAGAGGAGCAATGTGGGCAGGACAGAGCAGGCCTTCAGCAATGAGGCAGCCTTTGGATCAGCAGGCATTGCCTCAGCAGGAAACAGTCACAGTCCCATGCAGCTTGCACTGGATCCTGTCCATTCTCCTGCTCAAAGTCCAATTCCCTGTAGGCTCTTCAGGAGCTCCTGCATCTGAGCGAAGAATTGTATCAGCTTATTGAGTGGAAATGGGCAGGTGTTAATCCCTTCCACTGGTGGTGGTATTGAACTTGGCTTCTGAGTAGGGGTTGGTTTTGGCTTCTGAGTGGGGGGTGGTCTTGGCCACGGCTTCTGAGTGGGGGGTGGTCTCGGCCACGGCTTCTGAGAAGGGGGTGGTCTCGGCCATGGCTTCTGAGTGGGCCATGGGGCGCTCGTCTGATGCGTCCAGGGTTGTGAGGCGGTTGTATAATGGCCCCATGCCCGAGAAGCCTCTACTTGTGGAAGCAGTTCCATCTGGACCAGAATCCAGTTATAGAAGTGCTGAACAGAAGTGTATATTCCAGGCCGTTGTGCTCTGGCGCAGCCTCTTCCCCAGCTGGTCACACCGACAACCCAGAAGAAGTCAGCACTATTGTCTTTGCACATGAGTGGACCCCCACTGTCACCCTGCAGAGGAGCAGAGAGGATTAAGGTGGTGCTGCTTGGCCCCTGTCAGCACTGGGGCTGCCTCCTTCTCTCTCACAGCCCCTCCCAAGGCTCTGCTCAGCTGCTGGAGCCTCCAGAAGCTTGGCTGGGAGTGAGCTGGGGGCCTATGAAGTCAGGCTCTCTCTCAGCTCTGCACAGTGATCCTGGATGTGCAGAGGACAGATGTTCCAGCATTGGCATCTGGACCTCTGGGCAGCCAAGAGCACTAGCAGGGCTTTCTGGACAGAGTGCCAGGCCTCTGGGACAAGGGAGGCCCTGGGCTAGGCCTTGCAGATGTGGGGAATGGGTGGGAAGCCCCAGCAATGATAGGGAGCCAGGGCTGAAAGAGTGACTGGCCAGGGAAAGCAGGGGCTGGGCTGTGTTGGGACGATGCTGCCTACTCTGCTGGGGGCGGGGTGACTTGTCACACGCTCCTACCTGGCATGTGTCAATGCCACCCTCTGGGTAGCCAGCACACAAGTTGTGGGTGTGGACGTCCCCATCGTACCACTTGCTGCTGTTGCACATCTGGACGTTGATAAGGTGGACCTTGGCCTCCTGCAGGACGTCACTTGTTCTTTGAGCTGTGAGCAGAGAAAGGAATGAGGACCCAGCAGCTTGCTGCCACTTTCCCCATCTGGGGGTGATCCCCTTCCCTAGGGCCTGGCTTTGCCTCTACAGAGGGGCTGGAGCTCTCTGTCCCTGCTGTCTGCCTTTAGGGAGTGGGCAGCCTGACTCTGGCTTTGGCCTTTACTGTCAGGAAGCCCAGCTTTCTTCCCAGTATATCAAGCTTGCCCTCCATTTTTGGAAACTCACATCTTGCAGTGGTGGCACCCCAGCCAGCAACATAGCAGGTATCCAGCAGTGCCACGTTCAGTGTGGCGTTGGGCACACAGGCCAGCTGGATGTAGGGGCTGCACTGGACAGGCTCGTTCAGCTCCAGCAGTGCGATGTCGTTGCTCTGGTCGGAAGGATCGTATTCCTTGTGAACCAGCAGCCGCTTAATGAGGCGCACCTCGGCCCCAGAGCCCGGCTCAGTCAGCTGGGTGGCCCCGATCAGCAGGCGCATGGCACTGATGTTCCTGCACGTGGAGAGATGAGTGAGAGGGAGCAGAGCCTGGAGCTGTGGCAGCCCAGCAGTGACCAGCCTTCTGCTTCTCAAGGCAGAGAGGAAGGCAGCACTGTGAAGGTGGTGACTGCTCTGGCATGCCTTAGGCTCTGGGAATGTCAGCTGGAGGCTGCTAGGAAGTAGTGGCATGTGCCCAGCCTTCTCCTAAGCAATTTCTCAGCTGGGCTCTGCCTTGCCCAGGCACTGGGCACACTGCAAGGAAATGAGAAGGGAGAAGCATATGGCACTGCTGACAGGGCACCTGCTGATGTGGGGATGTCCCTGTTTGCTGCTCCTCCTTACCTGGAGTCGGCAAAGCAGTGGGCTGCTGTGAGGACCCACTGTACGCTGATGAGGGACCCTCCGCACAGATGCCCCGTGCCTGCAACCGAGGGATCTTGGATGCTGACGAGCCAGGGCCAGGCCCCTGCCTTGGCACTGGTGCCACCCACGACACGTGTCCTGCCTTGCTCATCATCAGAAGTCAAGGGCCGGAGCCCACAGCTCCCTCTGCAAGTAGAAAGTCATTTCCATCCTGCCCCATGGCTTGCTGCTGCTCCAGCAGAAGCTCCCCACAAGGTGTGCAGGGACAGCAGGCCAGGGAAGGCTGCGGGGTGTGCGCCCGTCCACAAGGAATGGACGTTTCCCCATGGGGTTCAGGAAGCCGTGGCCTGGCCACGGAGGACAAGTGGGCCCTCTTCAGGGAGTCCCCGGAGTGCTGCTCAAGCTCCCTCCCAGAGCCTGGGGCCACTTACTCGCAGGTGTTCCACATGCCCTGCACAGGCCTGCACATGGCCAGCAGGACGAGGAGGCAGAGCAGCAGCATTGCTGCCTGTGGCTTCTGTCAGCTGTGGGAGTGAGGCCTCTGTGCACCAGCACAGCCACAGCCACAGCGCCCACAGCACCTGCTGTGCCTTCAGCCCCGGGCTGATGTCACAGAGCAGCCGGTTCCATGTTCTGGGCACTGCGGCCTCTGGAACAACATGGAACTATAGAATGGTTTGGGTCAGAATGGACCTTAATGACCATCCAGTTCCAACCCCTGCCATGGGCAGAAACATCTCACACCAGATCAGGCTGTTCAGAGCCCCATCCAACTGGGCCTTGAACATGCCCAGGGATGGGGCAGCCACAGCTTCTCTGGACAACTTGTGCCCGTGCCTCACCACCCTCACAGTCGAGAATTTCATCCTCATATCTATTCTAAAGCTGCTGTCTTTCAGTTTGAAACCATTCCCTCTTTTTCTACCACTACTTGCCCTCACCAGCTTTTTTGTAGGCACCTCTGCCTGTGGGATGAGGGTGTGCAGGCCCTGAGGCACAGGGAAGCGCAGACGCGTTTGTCAGCAAGATGGACAAATTTGCTTTCGTTCTTTACAATATGACAATTTGACTGACTTTAGGTATTACTATCATGTAGGTACCCCAAATAAAAGTCCATTTGGTCATGTATGTGTATCTAAAACGGAAAATACCTGTGTCCCTGCTCTCCAGGATGACTTCTCAGCCACAGTCAGCACTCTCTCTGAAGGACTATAAAGTGCTAAGTGCTGCCTACAAAGAACAAGGCATAGAGAAAACACTGATGAAAGCACACGATATTAAGAAGCAATGAGATATATCTGATAAAATCTAGCTTTGCTTTCCACACCAGCCCATATATTCTGAAAACCTCCTGAAGACCCTTAACCAAACAAGCAAAAAAGAAAATATGTAATCAAAATGGCATCTAAATATTAACCTGCTGACTGATACACATGTACACAAATTAATATGTGTATATACACACATTATTCCATAGTGCTTTCTACCCTTTTTTTTTGTTTTCAGACAGAGCAAGGAAAAGACAGACACAAAGAAGAAAAAATGAGAAACTTGAAAAAGAGTCAAAAATCTGTATTTGCAAACCAAATTAAATTTTCGGACACCTCGGTCTTTAAGCACTTTTTTTCCAATATTATTTAAAGTGTCCAGTTTTCAGAGAGTACCTGTCCTCCCAGAGCAATGGTTGCCTGATGTGTCAGTGCCAGCTGAGCATCTGCCACTATTTCTTATTTTGGGAAATGTAGCCCTGTATGTTTACACTTCCTCAAATTGTCAATCTTTCAAGGAGTTGGTGAAAGGTTTGCATTTGCATTGGTTTTACTTATCTGAGTTGTTTTCCCATTCTTATGATCACCCTTTTTCTCAGTGAGAGGTTGAATTTTTGGTGTAGTAATATCCATCCACATAAAAATGAGGGCTCAATACATTTTAAAAGGGAGAGTCATTTAATCATTGATGAAGGTACAATATTCTGAGTAAGTCTTAAAACCACCAGAGGTCACACATGGGTTTCTTCCTTCCCCTTTTTCTCTTCCAGCTTTTTTTAAAATTTTAATTTGTTTGTTTGTTTGCCAGTACAGCTAGATTTTTGACAAAACAAGGGAGCTAAACTTAATGTATGGAAGATGCTGAAAAATAACTGCATTCAATGTTTGAACAGACCTAGTGATTCTAAACACTAATATTTAGAATCACCTAGTGATTCTAAATATTTTCCTGTGAAAATTAATGGTGTGCCCAGAATATGAAAGGATGCCAGTTTACATGACTTGGCAAATTTAGAATGTATCATTTTAATGACAAACAGGAGAAACTAAAAGTATGTGGGTGTTTTTTTGTTGTTGTTTTCGGGGATTTTTTTAGTTGGTTGGTTTTGGGTTGTGGGGGTTTTTTTGTTTGTTTGGGTTTTTTTTTTTCTTTTAAGATGGATACAGCAGTCAACACATTTGGAGAAATCTCATACAGTGTTAATTGATAATGTAACGTCAGCTAGAACCACAACTTCTGCTGCCATAAAGGGTCATCTAGAAAGTTCTCTTTTTGGTGAAGATGCTGAACAGATGAATATCTGAATGGGATATATGTCTCAGGGTGCTTTGAAATTTACTAGAGAAATACAGACTTTGGATAAACAGCATTGTTCCTGTCTTCTAACTTCAGCATGTAGCAGCATCCTCTGTGTGTGGGTGCAAATACTGGTATCTAGGACAGATGTTAAGTACATATTAGTATTTGTTAATTCATATAGTTTTGTGGTATTATGTCTTGCAATTAGTTGAGACATATTTCAACTCTAAATCAATTCCCAAACAACAACCAAAAAAGTAATCAAGGGTACTTAAAATCAAGGGTACTAATTGGAAGTGGGTGATCAGACTCTTCCATTAATTAGGAAAAAATCAAAGAGATGATGGAATGCGTACTGCAGAATCAACACTGAGTGCACCAAATAAGCTCAAATCAACAAAAAGCTAATTAAGTGAACATAATAATTACCTACAATGCATTCTTGAAAGATAGAAGGAGCACAAAGTATCTACAACTTCCAGAACAGAGAGAACTTGAAACAGTGGAAGACACTGGAATATTTCGGGACCTGGTCAGGGCCCTGGGCCATGACTGACACTTAGACAGACACATGGACACAAAGGGTGTCCAAGTTAAAGAGGTTCAACTCCACTGTCATCTCTGTCTTCTCAGGAGACTTGGAGTGCTCCATAATACTGGGGAGGGATAAATAACTGAGCCATTCATTAACACAAACCAGTTACCTCCAGTCTCCAGGTGTGGTTGAGCTCCCTAGAAAATAAGAATCCATGCCTGCCAGCCCTCTCATTTTCCAAACTGCAAAAAACCAAACAATAATGAGGCCCAGGACAACTGTCAGTCCAAATTTTTCACTTCAAGTCAAAGGACTTGATTTGACTTTTGATTTTTAAAGGACAATTACCATGGCTTCAAAGCAATAATCTGCAGAAGAGATGAATAGTACACTTAGGATCTACATGATTTATTTGGCAAAGCCTATTAGTTCTTTCTGGAAAAAATTAATAATAACTCTCATCTGTTTGTCAGTGGGAATTTAATGTAGGCTAAAAAGTCACTGAGAGTTTTCTTCAGATGGAAATCTGTTCAAAACAGAACAAAAAAGATGAGTTTGAGAAAAATGCTTAATAAAGTCTTCTTTAAATGAAAACTACTCAAGACTTGACTGTTAATCAAAAGAACATTACTTATCTTACACAGCATCGCTGTACCAGAATCTGGCAGCAAGTTTTAAAAAGAAACCCTTTTCTCTTTCTTTACAGACATAATTTATAACAGCTGAATTACTGGCTATTAAAACTCTTTCTACTAATATATTATGCTTCTGGAATTGTTCAGAGCAAATATTTTGTTACTAGGAGTATAAGCTCCTAAATTGAGGCTTCAGGAAAAAAAATTAAAACACATTCAAAGTAGCAGCTATTCAAAGAATATCACTGTGCCATCTTAGCAGACTAAATCTTATTTTCACTAGTATTAAAAAATATTGAAATTTCTCACTAAATTTATTTTTTAAACGTAGAAAGCTGCTGCTTGTCATACACTGCAGCATATTTACGCACATACCAAAATTCACAATTCAAATATAAAAATTCAAATGGGATGAGTTAGCAGAGGGAGTTTCCTTTGAAAGCAGAGAGTTAGATAAGGAAAATGCATTCCTAAAAATACATGAAGTATCAAATTATAGAACACAGAAGATAATGGCTTAATATACATCATGATACACATGGAGGAGTTTTTCTACATGTACTATGCACCTTACTTTAAAACAACACAAAAAATCCCTACCAAAAAATCTTCTGAAAAACTGATACCAGCAAGATTTGAATTTTGTTGGGTTTTTTTGAAAACGCCCTGATAGACACCTAAAATGAGATGGTTTGGAACATTGATATGTGATAGTGTAGCTTATAAAAGCTACATTAAAAAAAGCTACATAAAGAGCTTATAAAGGCTCTTTATGCCTTTTATAATCAGAGAGGCTCCACATCAGTGTCTTTGTCACAAACAGGCGTTACCTGATCGCAAACACAAGTCGGGCTCTGCTGAATGCAGCGCTTCTGTTCTGCTCCCCGACTCACAAAATCTCACATATCACAATTCCCCCTATGTTTTCACACCTGGAGAGGCCAGAGGGAGGAAGCTGGTGAGCACAGGACAGCACAGTACTGTGGGATTTGGCTCTGGCTCCAGGAGAGATCCACGCGTGATGCTCACAGCCAGCCAGGCTGGAGAGATACAGGCTTCTCACATTAACACTCCGTGAGCTGCAGCAAACAGAGTTACCAGATTAGCTGGCTCAAATTGTGTCATACTCTTATTTTTAGCATGCTATTATGCCTCTGGGACATATTTTATTTATCAGGGAATTGGACCTAAACAGATGTTGCAGCTGTTTTGTAAAAAAGGCCTTTATGCAACTCTCTGTGAGGTACCTTGAAAGACTGTATGTTTTGGGGAAGGGGCAGAGTGAATGTGTGAGGCAAATATCATAGTCCTGAGACACTTTGGGAAATTATAGTTAATTTTTCAGACAAACAGAGGCCTAAAATAGATCCAAAAAGGGTTTTTTTTGTAATTTTTATAAAGAAAAATAAATGTTCTCCCAACATTTCTTTAATTTGAAGCAATATTATGAAACAGAACAAGCGAGAATTTGCTGGAGAACTTGGCAAAATTTGTCAACAGCAGCATGGGATTGCCCAAAGGACTGACAGTGACTCTAATGGATCCAGCAGTGAGCTTCAGGTCTGCATCACGTGGGTGTTCCCTTCCAGGGGAGCTGCGAGTCCTTACAAAGAACGCAAGAACTGTAATTTGCATGGGTTAAGTTGTTCAGTGTCAGCACAAAAAGCTGACTTCTGCTTCCTCAAGCATCATCTTGGAAGGTTGCCCTGGTTTCTTGGCTACAGGACAGGGTCTCTAAGAGAGCTTGGAGAACAGATGAGAGCATCATCTTGGTGATGACACCAGGTTCAGTTAGGGACAGCTAACTGGGAGAAGCTAAAATAAAAATTAAAAAAAAAATAGGGAAAAAGATATTTTATCACTTCATCAAACACTGTTGACAAGAAGTGGCAAAACTACACAGGGAAGGCACTGGGAAATAAAACAATTTTGTGACATCTTGGGTATGGGCTGTGCAGCAGACAAAGGACAGAAACAGGGAAGGACTGCAGTCACAATGCTAAGGAAGAGAGGGAGCACAGAACTGCAAAAGCTTTTGTCAATAGGATTTCATACCCAATTATTGTCACAGGACTCTCAAATTTTATTTCCTGCATATCTCCTGGCAGAAGGCCAGTTCTCACATGACCTCTATAATTTTTTAATCCTATCAATGAAATTGTCTTTCCTTCAAGGAAGCCCATTTTCTTCCCTTCAAGACAGCTGATTTCCCTTAGAAGTTGGAATTGTTTCATAAGAAAACTGACCACGAATAGTAAGTTTTCTCTTACAGACATGAACCAGCACCAGCATGCCAACATCTGCAGGTCTTTGATTTTGTGACTGTTATACTAGATGTAGCGCACCCACACAGGATGCCACGCAGAGGCTTTTTTCCTTTTTCTTACCTGGTGTCAGAGGGTTGTGCCAGGTGGCAGTTTGGAATACAGGCAAAGAGCGGATGAGACACAGCAGCACAGGATCCTTAAGAGATGCACAGCCTCTTCCATGAGCTGCAGCTGCTGGCTATGGGCTGTCCTTTGGAGCACGGATCACAGTCACTTCCTAATCTCACACCTGCTTCTTGCTGGGGCTAGCAACACAGTCAAAGTTCATTTGAACCTACCAGGCAGCCGAAGAATTCACAGGTTATTTTGTTACTTAACAAATCCAGGTGTCCTTATCAGCTCAGCAGGGCTCTTTTTTGCATAATTCCAAATAATTCCTTTGATTTACCTGCCCTCCCTGCCCCTGACTATGGTCAGAAGGGTAGGTGGCAGGGAGCAAAGCCTGATTCAGCAACAGCCATTGCTCATTTTCTTGTCACTCTATAGGTCACTAGCTGGCAGAAATCTCTGTGGAAATACGTCTAAAAATATTTTGAAAACTTGGCCTCCACTGATGAGAAAATTAAGTGGTAACTCATGCTCCCATCAGCTCCAGACTCGATTACTGCAATCTGATGGACTGAGAAGCTGATGTTCCACCGAGACTGCAATTTGCTTAGGGGAGCAGCTGAGAGGCCTCATTGGCATTCCTTGTTTCCAACACATCTCTCTTGTCCTTTTAATCACTAATAAATTTAATTTCACTTCTCACTGAAGATCTCATTCTCCACCTTTCTGGCAAGAGGAACAATCCAGAGGCCACTTTCATGACCTCTGCTGCAGCTTTAGATGCCAGCAGGAAGCAGACTTGCCTGGAGCAATGCCTCCAACCTGCATTTCCCAGCATTGCTTTCTCTAGTCCTGCACAGCTTGTCCATGCAACTCCAGAAGATTCCTTACCACCCCGCAGGGTGCTCTCTGTTGAATGAGAATTTTACAGGAACAGGGTACATCACCTTGGAGGAATTTAAGTCAGAATGCCTCCTCGTAGAAGCTGCAGTCTAATGATCATAAGCAATAATGTGGCTGAACCAAGAACATGGCAAAGAGGAGAGTACCTCCCTCTCCTGACATTGCTCTGACAGGATGCTGTAAATTTTGGTCTGGGAGACTGGGGCTACCCCATGGAAATAGGGACAAAAGAGAATCAGTTTGTAAAATGCTGGAAAGGGCAGGCCATCAAATCTAAAGTAAAATACTCTTCATTTACTCTCATCATGTGCTACATTATCCCCGAGCTTTGTTAGAACGATGGCAGGGCTCTTCCAACAACTTCCCTGGGGAGACTGCTCTGCAGCTTAACAACCTTGCACTGGAGATGTGCAAGTGTAACCAAGGGCAGAATTTAGTCTCTTGTCTATTTAACGTGTTTGCAAGGGACTGCCTGTGTTCCTGGCACTTTATAATAATAGTAATATAAATGCATTTGGATTATAACCAAACAGAGAAACTATGATTTAGCCCTTTACTGTGTTGTAATTCCCAAATGCATCAACATCTATTTAAGTGCAAAACAGTCTACGGTTTACAAATACAAAGCTGTGGTTGTCTGCTGTAAGGGTTCTGTATGAGATTATGATTCAATACAAAACACAATTCAGTGTCTGAAATTTCATTTTTAATGGCAGAATAACATCAAAAAAAAGTAGCTCTTTCTCCATATGCAGTCTTGCAAAAAAAAATGTATCCCAGGGACTTGGCCCTTTCTAGTCATTTCTACATATATAACTGCTCATCTCTTATGCACGTAGGCACTTGCACATAAATCAATGTGCTTGCAGACAGACCATATTTCATCTTGCCTTCTAACCTCCTGCTGTCAAGGTATTTCCACAGAAAAATGTACACAAATAAAACTAACAGCTCCTTTTTCCCTGACTGCCAGAGTAACATAGGGGACTAGTTCTGTAAAACCAAGCTCCTTCTGCTCTGTGAACAAGCACAACTGTGCAGCTTCTGCTGAGACTGCCTTTCTACCACATAACCTGTTCACACTAACTAAAGGATCAACAAGAAAAAAAAAATCCACATCTTTGATTTTAACTACATTAAAAAACGTTTACCTTGATAAGTTACTGGAGTCATCAAAATCTTTTCAATTTAATGCACAAAAAGGGAAATAAAGTGTTTGAGTAACTCAACACCACGAAGTGCTAACATTGCCCATGACCTCTGAAGTGCTGTTTTATTGTTTGGGTGGGTTTTTTTCCTCTGTTATCAATAGCTGGGATTATAGAGATGCAGAAATAGGAAGTGTTGATCATCAAGGAAATCATGTTGTAATACAGGCAAAGTTCTCATTTGCCATCAGTTTTGTCTGATTATGTTAATATCAGTTAAATTAAAGACAAGAAGCTGAAAAGATTCCCAACTGTTCTAAGTCTTTACTGAAAACCTGGTTAGGTTCAATGCATTAATTTTCAATTGATGACAACTAGCAGTATTCTGAGGACTTACTTTCCCCAAGTTCATAAAGTATTTCCAGACAGTTAATGGGCTTTAAAAAAAACCAACCAACCAACCAAACAAGCAAACAGTTTAAAAGCTCACCCACGAAAGAATAAAACAGGTAACAGAGGTAAAAATGTGACTTAGAGGATAAATAATTTTATCTTGTTTTCCTTTTAACAAAATTGAATTCAAAATGATTCTGTTTATTAAAGACATATAACAAGCCATAAAACAAACATCTTAACAGTCTTAACAGAATTGATGTGCACAATTCAGTTTCATTAAGTATGGATTTAAAAGACGTATTTCAGTTTAGCTTGATACTCCCTTTAGACCAACACCTCCAACACTCATACACAATATTTAAGCTGCCCCAAAGCAATCAACAAGAACTTTGTATAGACTCACAAAATTACACTGTAAAACAGTTTGAAATATTCTTGAATGTAGAAAAAAACCCCCAAAAAACAAAGGATGTATTCAATGGAATCTAAGCAAGTTGTTGGAAGTACTGAAAGGCAGAGATTCAGTACACAGAGGTAGCTCAGTAAGGGTACTTGCAGTGTTCTGACTATTTAGCATTGACACAACCACAGTCAGCTACTGTCTCCTTGAACTCTTCCTATGTATTTTAAAAAAGGGAACACTGCCTCTGGGCCTGTTGTCTCACCGTTCAAAACCAACAGAAAGATTTCAGTGGGATTGGGTTTAAGTCTTTATATTCTCTGGAAATTCAGGTTTATGGAAGCAGAACAAAAAGAAACTGTCCTGAGTTTGGAAGCAGGCCCCTGCTGCAAGTGGGGTTTTTAAACCCAGAGGAATTTTTTCCCATATGGAACCAGTTACCACTTAGAATGCTTAAGGAAGTGGAACCTTGAATTGGGCCCAGGAACTCTCCAGTTCCTCACAGGCCTGTCAGTGGATCTGCCTGTGCTATTTAGGGATGCACTGATCAAACTGTGAGCTCACTGCCCACTGGGAGGAGAGCAAAGCCCTGGGGACATGGGCAGTGGACAGTATCCTCAGCCCTCTCGCCTACTCAGCAGCGAGAGCTTGATCCCCCTCCAGGGAAGGAAAGAATTCAGCATGTGCTACCTCCCATACCTTTGTCACATGGTCCTTTTATTGGTGTGCCAGTTCTGAACAGGGTGATGCTGTCACAGCTCCCTGTAGTTTCTCATACAGATGGCAACAGGGAGTGGCCATCAGGTAAAGCACCGAGGATTGGTACCAGATTACTTTTTTCCCGTTATTCACAGGACTGGAAGTAACAGACTAGGTAAACCAAGCACAATATATATTTTTTTTTAATAAGGCAAAAGGATATGAATTTCACATGCCTATTGTCACACAGACGATCTTCAGCTTATGTAAAGGCTTACAGCCTTATCAGAGCTCCGATAATCTCCATTTGCTGAAGACTTGCTCTGAGGTGTTTGCACTCAGCCACACATGGAAGCTCTGCCTTTATATCGATCCCCCATTGACCTATTCCTTTCCTTACTTAATGTTTTAATGCACATTTGCCAGCACAGTTTCTGCAGATGTGCACACCCCCAGTTCTGGACTAGAGCACATTTCTGAAATCTTCATCTCCCAGACAAGATGTAGTGCGTGTTTAAATATATGCCTGTATTCCTTTCTCTTCAAAGCCTAGAAATAATATTTTGTATTTTTTATAAGCTTTTTAGAAAGAGTAATACTATTTTTTAAAAAGTTGTGATTGATTGTCAAATGAGCTAGGATAGGGTTTCTGTTACTATAAGGATCCTTTTAATTAGAAAAAAAAAAATTGTCAACTTTCAAGCTGAAAAGCTACTATTCATTACCAAGGCAGCAGTAGAGAAAATACAGCTTGGCTTACTACAATAAAGGCTCTTTTTCAGCGTCCTAAATTCTCCGTGCAGGTCTCTGTGCATTGCACAGGGGGAAGGAAAAGAAAAAAGAAAACCAAAAATTTCTGATCTTCAGGGGTAAATTATAAAAAGATCTCCTAGCTGCAAACACAAATACTTCACTCATAACCCAAGCACCAGACCATTTCTTTGAAGAAGCTTATGAGGCATTTAAGATATACAATGGCACAATATCATACAATGGAATTGAAAGAATTTTCTTGAGAAACCATTAACTTTGAAGGAATGTCTAGACAACTGTGTCAACAAATGCAAATAATTCATGCTTTTCAGCTTCTATCCATTGGATGGCCCCATGCTGAGTATACACAAACTCAGAAGAAAAAGGCATGTCACAGTCATATGACTAGGGAGTGTAACAGAGTCACACAGAAATTCAAGTCAATCTCAGAAAAAAAACCTTCAGAAAGCTCTTCCCCAGGGTAAGCCAGCAGTGGGATAGGCTTCTGGTCATTTTGGCTAGTTTAAAACAAAGACTTGCAGCTGCTGCACCCTGGCTTCAAAGCAGGGGCAATGGAAGAACCAGCTGTCAGTCATGACCATTCACTTGGTTAGAAAAATAAACTAAAGGACTCTAAAATACTGTACAACCTCTTGCAGAAACCAACAAAGTGGCTTCTGAAAACAATGCTTTTGCCAAAAATGCATCTGTAAGGCACTTAACAGGTATCTTTTAATATATATATATAGATATATAAAAAAATAAAATATGCACTGAAGCAACATTCACAAAACCCAGCTGTGTCAATTGTCCGTGTGTACAGTATAGTACATATATACATTCACTGTGACACAGTCCATCTCCACAATTATACCTTCACGGGTGCTTTGGGCTGCCTGGTTAATTTCAGTGCCTGTGAACAGGAAACAAGACAGTCACTTTTTTATACCCTTAAAAGACAAGCAACAGTACAAGATAAGATTCTCATTTATAAGGGGCAACAAAACACTGTGTGTACTTTTGAGAGGCTGAGAGAGGAGTCAGCGTGCAGCTGAGAGGCTGTGGGTTCTGAGATGATGTTTATGTCTCTTATAGTCCATCACAACCTCCACTTACACTGAGAGTCTTAACAGAGGAACCACAAGGACTGTGGCCTTCACAGTGCCAGTGAAGGAAGCAGAGATGTGTCTCAGATGCCTTTTAGAAAGCAACTATTTGGACCCCAGTCAAAGCACTTGTGGCACAGATAGAAGAGCTTCAGACCCACTTAAGGAAAGATGGTGAAGAAAATTTGTGCCAACACCTTTGTGTCCCCTGCTTCCTTCCACATGGCTCAAAGACTGCTCAGAGGATAATCACTGCTGCAGTGGTGGATGCCACGCACCTCTGATGTTTCTACCTTCCTTTCTGAGAAAAGGTAAGAATAAGCCAAAGTCCATCAGTCCAGAGGTGACCTTATGCCAGGGGACACCTGACATCTTTGGAGCTGCATTGTTGATGTGAGGAAGAAAGAAACCCCTTTCATTTTTGACAGCAGAATCCAGCTCCATGTTCCTCACAGGGCTGGCCAGTTATGGTGGCTGAACTGTTTATTCAGTGTGTGACAGAAGTGCAACTCAGTGCTCATGCTTCCAGTTTGGCAGGAGGCAGCCTCTCCAACTAAGGAGAGAAACGTGATAGGCTTGAGGAAGCACTGGGTTTTCAGCTGCTCCTGTACAGCAGTGTGGTCACTGGGAAGGATGCTGCCTGTTGGTGTGCTCAGCACCAAAAAAAGCACTGTGCCTTCTTAGATGGGACAAATTGGCCCAGGTGAGAGGAAATTAGAGAAATTAGCAAATTGCTGAAATTTGGAACCTCTGTTTTTCTGAAGTCTTTTGGGTGAAAAGCCCTGACGGGCTGGCATTTGTCTGACTTCTTGTTTCCAGCAGGTTGGCTAAACAAGCAGTTTTCATTCTGAGAGATGCCTGATGGGGCTTCTTATTGTAGATATTAACCTTTAATATTGTACACTTAAAGCTTGTAAGCACTGCTTGAATATCACTCCAGCACAAATGTAAACCCTTAAAAAAACCCCAAACCTTTAAAAATAAATGGGCTATATTCTCCTCAGAAACACCAGCATTTAACTATTGTTAAATCCAGCCCTTTGAGATTAGTCTTTTGGATATTATTCAGCAAGAGACTTTGGAGAGAGAGAGACATCACTCCACACTTTGTTTGGGGAAACAATTTTTTAACTTTGTAGTTTGGCAGATTCTGCTGCCATATTTACAAAGTAGAAATACCTTAGTGTAGATGAACCTCTAAATATTTAAATTCAATTTCATACAACTGGATCACATGTACTATCATAATTAAGTAAGAATGTCACTGCAGTTGAGTACTGTGACTGGATAACTGCCTCCCCCTGCAAGAGAGATGCCAAAATGAAGCCAAGGTGTTTGTAGAAAATAAACATCAAGGGTGATGATGACATGTTTATTTTCAAAGCAGGAGACCATTATCCAGTCACAACATTCACTTCTATTATACTTATTGCAACTGTACCAGACCCAACCTCATTGATTTTTTTCAAAGAGTAATTAAAATAACATTTGTGAATAATACAGAAGACCAACTGAAGAAACTGCTGCAACAGAACAACAATCCCCCAAAGTGGTTCTACAGTGGCACTACAGTCTGCTTAGCACAGGAGGTTTATTTGATGCTTAATGAATAAGAAACTAGTGCTGGTGAACTGTAAATCTCTCCAGTACTGATTGACTGATCTGATGCTCTGTTTAAAGGCTGTTTTAACTTGCAGCAGCTGACAGCAGCCCCTGAAGGCCATTACTGCCCTGAGAATCAGGGAGGTCTGGATGAGCTCCAGCCCCACTCCTGAGATGCTGAAGAGAAGTCAGCATTGCAGGGATTGTTCTGTCACCAGCAGCATTAACTTTAGGCTGTCTTTCTATAGGAATAGCATGGAATTTCCTTTACACCACCTGTAAAGTCTCCTGATAATTTCTGGTGGAAAGAAAAACCACGATTTGCAGACTGATGGATAATTGCCACTGGATTCTCAGCTTTTCATTTTCAGACACTCAGACCAGTATATATTAACAGTCTGATTTCTGAACACAGTTTCTGAAAACTGAGAGCGTTCCTGCTTTTTACAGTTCAGGTAACACACGAAAATCACTTATTTGGGGAATTTTAGCATTCAAGATAGCAAGGTTACTTTAGTGGTGTGAAGCTGTAAAATGACAGCCACTGGGTTTTGCTGAAAATTGGAAATGTGAGTGTTAGCAATAAAATTTCTCCACTGCTAAGTGGAGAATGCAGGGTACTGATGGAGCTGGGCTTCCCACAGTAGATCTCAACCATCACTGAAAATGGCTGCCAAAGGTTGTTTCAGTTGCTGCAGCTTCTTGATCTTTATTATCTCAGAATGTTAAAAGACAGTAATAAAGTCGATTTTAGGGACTAGCTTTTGGCAGGATGGTTATTCTGAGAACCTGGCTAAAACCACTGCAATTATTTCACATAGATCACAGAATGGCTGTCAGATGTCAATACCTTCAATTTGTACTGAAATAAGCATAATTTGAATCAGTGTTGTTGATTCCAAACCCTCAAGGTTATAATCTAATCCTACAAGTTATCCCATCCTTTAATTTTGGCATGAAGTGGGATGCCCCAGACTGCTGTAGACTTCTTTCTATTGTAAAGGGTGACCCAAGGGGAGGGGAAGGGGGAAAAAAGTTTTCATCCTGCTTCAATCCAGTTCAAAAAGTGTCTTTATTTTACCTCATTTCCCCAGCTCCCGTGCCAGCCAACACATCTTTGTCACTTCTCCATAAAGGAGATCCAAAGCTGTGACTATCAGTCAGCTAATAGATGGAGACATTCTTATGGGGCATATTCTGAATTCATAATTCAAATGAATTTGTAGTTTGAATTAACTGTAGAGGTCTAACTTCATGCTTTGAACTTTTCCAGAGTCTTTTCAATCCCCTTTTCAAGTGGGATGAAGTTCTGCACTTTTAATTTGATACTGCTGTGATTATCACTGTTATAGAGGAAGCAAGGAAATAGAAAAATCCCTACCATAGAAGGAACCCCAGGAGTTTAGGACGTGTGTTTAGGTACTTTTTCCCTCACAATACACTTGCCATTATAAATCAAATCCAGCAATTCTTACCTTTTGCCTAGAAACCATCCAGGATTTTATCGTTGGTACCAGCAGACTGCCAAGAAGGATCTGAGCAGGATGATAGATGAGCAAAGGGACAGAAATTAAGGACAGGTGTTCATAACCTGCAAACACTATCTTCAACATGGGAATCCCTGCAGGCACAAAAACAGGAGACAGACTCTCACCTCAGACTTTGAGCTCCAGATAAAAGCAAAGCATTTTATGCTGCACTGACATTTCACAAAAAGAAAAAATTAAAAAAAATCCCAAAAATCCCAAAATGAACTGAAATGTTTTACACATTAAAAATCCAACCCAAATGAACAAGAACACGAAAACAAAAAATACATGGCAAAGAAAGTTCTGTGGCAGAAAGAGAGGAGTAGGGAATGCCATAAAAGATACTTTCTAATTTTGCTAATATTGCAGTAAATAAAAACTGCTGCTGAAGACTTGATATACAATACATTCTGCTATAGCATGACTGTTCAGTTGCTGAGCACAGTTCTGAACTGCTTATTAACCACTTCCTCTCACTGGACTGTTCTGTGTTCACATGATTGTCCTTCATCCAACCTGCCCAACTCCTGCTTGTAACCTTTGCAACCTTTTGTGGGAATGTTCTCCACTGGAGGAGGGCCATGTTTTCCTTGTACAATCCCTCCAGTTGGTGAGCATCCAAATGAGAGCCTTCCCTGCCTTGACTGATCCATGAGACAGAAAAGGTTTAGTCAGCTGGGTGAGAAATACGAGGTGATCCTGCCCACGAAGAGTTAGGCAGCAGCTAGAGGACAGAAGTTGCTGGATGCTGGAAGAAGTGAGTGCTAAGACCTAGAGATGGGCCATTTTTCCTAGTTAGCACTTGACAGTGCTAATTCTATCAGACATCTCAGTGCACAATCTTCCTGCTTGATGATGTGATATGTAAAATTAAGTTTCATTCCCTTTTGCAGTAATGAAACTAATTATGCCTACTTTGAGCACATTACTGCTCAAAATAATCTGTTTAAATCTTGGAACTTTGCTACCATGCTCTACACAGTAGAGATGTGGGCAAAACCTGCAACCAGCTCTGTCCTGCCTGACCAGATATTTGCACAGCTGCCAACAAGAGCAGATGTGATTGCTCAGGAGCCTCCTGAGAAAGCACCTTATTTTCTCTCTCATCTTAAATGTCACTCTAGGAATCCTCTGCCAGCATCAACCTGGAAGTGAAGCAGACTACACACAGTTTTCACAGAGCGGTTTGGGTTGGAAGGGACCTCAAAGACCATCTTGTTCCAGCTCCCTGCCACAGGAACACCTTCCACAAGACCAGGTTGCTCCAGTCCCCATCCAACCTGGCTCTGCCTTGTCTCCTTTCTCAGTAATGATGAAACACTGAGCTTTGTGCCACATACCCTCCATTTCCCCAGGAGGACATGTTTCAGATCAGCCAAAGCTGTCATATTTATGGAAACTTTTCTTTATATCTTGGATAAACTTCCATTCTAAACACCATTTCAGGTTTCCTTTAATAAAGTTGACACCTCCCTACGTGAGCAAACAGCTTATTTGTTGAATATTACCACTTCACCAGTGCCCCACTACTGCCGACATGTCTAGGCTTGCTGAAATCTTCGTGATGTTTCCACAGCACCATTTCTTCTTCTTATTATTAACTTCATCACATTACACCCCTAAAGTCTTGTGCCTATGCTAGTAGCCTTTACCTATGTGTATATTTGCAGGAATGGATTAAATCAAATAAACAAAGGTTGCACGCTTTATTTCAGTATTATAATTACCTTCAAAACAACATCATGGACCTATCACACAATTGCTTGTTATTAACACTAATTTCTAGGGCTTGGGAATAAATAGTATTTAGATAGAAATTAAATGGGCATTTGCATTATATTAAGGCATATAATTTACCTCAAATGGCCATCATATTGTTTTTGTAAACAGATTAAAGTTTTATTGCCTATTTCTACATCTCAAGTTGACCCTCGTAGGTCCTTTTCTCTTTTCTAATCACAGAAAAATACACTAGAGTCCCAAGCTATGAACATGCTGTATTTCTGTTTGTAAGACAGTACCTGGTGTTTTGGTAGTGCAATTTCATCCACAGATCCAAAAACATTTTAGAAAGCTGAAGAGGGCTCCTACAGAGAATCAGAAACACTACAATGACTAGCCTAAGATCACACAGAAACTAATGGCAGAGATGTGAACAGAATGCATCCAAAGTGACTGAGACATGCTTTAGATAACTGTACATTTTCTGAAAGAAATATAAGAAATTCCAGCCTAAAAGGTAAATTCTCTAGAGGAAAACTATTTCCGTAAACTAGGAAAAGAAAATTAAAGTTGTCAAATATAAATACAAAATACTATAATTAGCGTGACAATATAATTAGATCACTGGGTAGAGAGAGGTTCTTAATTCACAGCTTGTTTAAATACATGTCACAACAATAGGTTCCTGGAAGCTGCTAATGTGCAATTAAAGTTCCTATTATTTACCAGGAAATGCTAACTGGTGAAAAGAAGAGATAAAAATCATTTTTGCAGGTTGGGACTAGTCTAATGAAAAGAAAAAAAAACCCAACCTTGTTGCCTTTCTATGCACTTTCTGATCTTTATAATTCTAACTTTGCCAGTATGCAACTCTCAGAAAAATATTTCATGACAGAGATCCCCATAGTGTAGTCACAAGTGCTTGTGTCAGTAACATTACCACAAAGCTAAACTAAACAGGATGAGTTGTATTTATTTTTAAAAATGCCATCTAAACTTTTTAGTAGCAATATGTAGTAGCTGCAAGCATGAGTATGACTGCTAATGTTTTCCAAACATATAAAACCCACGCAAATATCTAATTAAGAAAAAACATGCTCTAACAGTTACTTTTACCTCTTTTAAAATGAAACACAAAACCAGCTACATTTTTCTTATATATATGTATATTTTTATACATATATAAACACTTGGGAAGAAAACAAACACTGAAGGCTCATGCCACAAACCCCCATTCATCCTGCTGTGGTTTATGGAGTTACAAGCTTCCAGCAACCTGGTTCAGTTCAACTCTCTGCCAAACACCCTCACTTACTAAATATCATGAGACCTGAGTAACAAAGTTCTCTTCTGTACTTTGGTGCTAAGTTGGTCAGCTTTGCTCAAAGGCATCCCATCCTCCTCCAAAGAAAGGAGTGGGATGAGACAGCAGCACCCCACCTGACTTGAACTACAGAGAGCTGCAGCAGAAGGGAGAAAAAACAAAGATGTTCCTACAGGTATCCCCTTCAATCAAGATGACTGGTATTCCCAGCTTTTTACCCCAAATTTCCCTCTTCCCCTTTGTTTGGGTATGTTTCTCCTACCAGTGCTCCCCCATGTTCCCATCTTCCTCCTTGCTCTTTGTTCCTGGTATTCAGAGGCTCTTTTTCTGTTTTGATTTTCTCCCTTCCTCCTTTTCCCACCCCCACTCCCATGCTTCCAGCCTCCATGGGTTTGCTTCCCAAGACCTTTGATTCTACTCATTGCAGCCATGTAAGTTTTGGGTACTTCCACTAAAATCACTCAGCTCCACTAAGGGCAGGGGCACCAACATCACAGTCCCACTGCAGCTAAGAGAGGACAGGCCTGTGACACGGAGCACATTTCAGTTTTCTCCCTTTTTTGTGTCCTCACTCAGCTCTATTTTTTTTTTCCACATTAAGCTCTTTGCAAACCTGAGGAAAGCAAAGGAAACACTGTTTATCCATGACCTTCAACAGCAGTAAGGAAGAGTGAGAGGATTGCTCTGGCAACCCAGTATAGGGAAGCCTTCTTTGCTCTCCGTCACTCCAGGGTGTTCCAGTCTGGCTCCAAGGCTGTAGGTTGCCAGCCCTGGCCAAAGGCCACTGCTTCTCTAACAACCTGCTCAACTGAAAGCTCCTTAATCCTTCCCCCAGTGTGCACCCAGTGTAGCCCCCCACATCCTCCCCTTTCCCCTTTGCTACTTTCACATTTCCTAAAAGGCCCATGAAAATATTATGCTGCACTTCACTACATTTAGTTAACTGTAAAATAATAATAATAAAAAACCCTAAAAGAGTTGAAGGTATTTTTAAGATAATTTAAATATAGGACTCTTTTCATCTAGCTATCACTGCAGTAATATAAATGAAGCAAATTAATTTTAATGCTCCAAGGTACTGATTCTGTGTCACTGTCACTGACAGGATCCAACTAGACTTTATGAGATGGCATTTGACTTTATGGAAGTGAGCACTATGCACGCATTTACAATTTTACAGGGACTTTAAGCTGTCATGCTGAAAAATGTTTATAAAACATTAATCAAAAAATGCCTCTTTAATACAATGCATTGTCTGAAAGATGTTAGAAGGCACATATTGTAAATGGATTCTTTTTCTGACTGAAGTAATTTCTACCAAAAGCCTTTCCCCACTGCTATACAAGTACACAGTGTGGAGAGATAAAGAGCACTTTCTCAGCACATTACTACCTGATCCAAACACTTGGGAAATCACTAATGTACAGCATGCCATATTTCCATGTCACACATGACACATTTGTCTAAAATTACCCAACAGAGTTTGACATTGCAGCATATTCCTTAGCAGAGCTTTCAACTGACATCTGCCAAGTAAGAACTTCAAGTAGGAGCTTTCTTCTTCTAACAAGCAAGTAAGAGTTTTCTTTTATCCTATACCCATGATGGAAATGATAAAACAATAAGTACTGGAAATCAGGGTGTTTTTTTTCTATTTTAATATGTTTATTTTATGCTCACTGGATGTGTTATCTTCCCTTAAAGCACTGTTTCATCATTTGCTGTTTTCTATCACATTGCAATGGGTTCAGAGAACTTAATAGAACATTTTTACTACCACCAAAACACAGGCCATTATCTCTCACACCCAAAGCAGAATTATTGCAAGTGCTCTACTTCCATACTTCACTGTATAGGGTTTTTTCCCTTCAATGTCTTCATAACAAACAATTTATTCTAAACCTTGATTGCCTACATTACTGAAACACATTCTGCATCACAAAACACTGCAGCATTTCTTCTCAGGAAAAGAGATCTGGGGCAATGGAACCATAAGGCATTCAGGAATCAGAATTTCAAAGAACCCTCACAAAGAGGCAGTGGAAATACTTGGAAGAAAAGCTTTAGCCTCTCAATTTTCACCTCTCCCTTGTACTTGTCAATGAATTTCAGAACTCTCAATTGCCACAATCTTCAAGTGTAATACACAAAATGAATCAAGTGTATGATAGTAGCTTCTCTGATGCTCTCCATGCTACTCTCCTTCTGAAGGATCCTCTCAGGGATTGATGTGAAAGGAACATTATTGGTCAAACAGCTATTTCTTTTTTCGTCTGAGAAAAGACCTGCAAAGAGGGGCATATACTGCACTGAACCTCTCCCAAGCTGCCAGAGCAGGGGGGTTCTGAATTCATACTGCAAAGACAGAGCCAAATGAGCACCTGAAATCTGACTGCCAAGTTTCAGAAGAGCTCTGCATGGAGCCCAGTGACTGCATGGTGGGAAGGGCTGGTGAGATTCAGGCAGAGTCCAATTTAGGGGATTAAAAACGAGCTGTTCATGCAGAGAGCTGCCACAACAGCATGATACTGCTCATCTCACTTGAAAACTTTCTTAGGGGTTTCCCTGTTTCTTCCTAGGCAAATCATCACTGTGGTTAGTTTTGAGGAAGCAGCAGGTCACACACTATACCTGCCCTCAGTGAAGCCAAACAAGGGATGGATGTTTCTTGCCCTCGTTCAGACTGTGCTATGTCATGCTGAGATCACGATAGAAGAACATGCTTTTGACAAATTAACTGGATTCTTTTTCCTACACCCATGCCCTCTCCAAAGCACACTCTGAATTCAAGTTAAATGCTTTTCCCTAAGGACCAGTTTCTTTCAGGTATGGGAATAGCTAAATGATACCTGACAACCTCTAACAATGCAAATATTTGCAAATACTGAGTACTCCTGTTCCAGCCAGAGAAAGCACGTTCCAATGTAATATGAGATCACCTTACATTGCAGGGAGAATTGTGCCCTTTTACCCACATACATGCTGCATGAAGAAGAGTCATGCCTAAAACATTCTCAGGGAAAAAAAGACAATTTTTTTCCAGCATGTTTTCACATTTCAGGTCAGTGACAAGCGTAATGGAACGCAAAAACCAGGCTCATGGAGTGGTAAAAACAAACATGTGAGGGGGAGGTTACACAAGGGACTGTGGGATGTTAAGAGACTCTGGAAGAACTGCAGGGGAAAACTGCAAAATGGAGGCTGTCCTCACTCAGTTTGGAGGTGTGGACTCTAATCTTCAAAACCCTTTCCCTCTCTTTGGGAAAGAATAATCCTCTTGCATTACATTAAGTGATTTACCTCTTTGCAGGACTAGAATTACCAGCAAGGCTCTGCCCTTAATCAGTGATGTGGCCCCATACTGGCCATACAGTTCTGTGGGATGCAAAAATTTATGCTATGTTATAAGAGACTGGACTGGTCTAATATTTAAGTAAAGGAGGAAGAGAAATTAACGAGAAAGAGGATTTTCCTTTTGCTGTAACTGTAATAAGAATTTTAAAAAAGGAAAAACACCTAATATGCCTTGAATGCTTTTGCTCATTCTTTATCTTCAGGTTAACTGGCCCACTATACCCATACAGAAATCAGTAATTCAAGTACAGTGTAAGTACAGTTACCAGGGAACAGCATATCTTGATACTATCAAAGTTTTAAGGAAATAAAACTGCAAAAGCTGGGAGGAAGAGGAAGAAAGTAGAGTTTGGCTATTTCTGGGGTTTCAATGGGTGCATTCATATTGGAAGTGATGCTCAATGAACAGCATAGGCAATCTTACCAGCTGCTAACAATAAAATATTTAACACCAACAACTGAAGACTGGTGCCTGAGACTCCAGAACACCTCCACCTGGCTGGCAATATGGTGGCAGGAATTAGTTAACAGGAATGATTTCAGCCACTGTAAGTGATTTTTCATATGTGACTCATTCTTAATTTGGCATCACAATGTGGACCTAGCAATGCTGGAAGCCCACACTCACACTTCAGGGTTTTTTTTTTATTGCTTGGATATCAGCTCACTCTTCATACACATGCCCTACTCAAAGCATAGGCAGCAAATGGATAATGGATTACAAATTTGCTATCAATAACTAAACTACAAAGTTAAAATTGATAGAATTTAAAACTCTTTTTAGAGGCTTAGCACAAGAAATCTGCTAATGAAAGAAATTCTGGGCAAAGAGATGGACAAGCAACCTAAATCCAGGAAGCTGATATTTGATTATTTCCTTGAAGACTACTGCCCTTCCACACACAGCTGAGACTAAGATTTCACAGTATTAAGGCTTTGATCATACAGATTTATCTACACACATTATTAAAAAAAACATTGAAAACATGTTTTATAGTTCTTATTACGTTTGTAAACACAGGCAGGAAAGGTTTATGCTCCAAACTGTTTCATAATATCTTTCAATCAGTTTTTTTTAAAGCTTTTCTCCACATGTAACCTTGGTGCAAAGGAAAACATGATACACAAGTTCATTATAAATAGTAAACCAGGAAAACCTTTATTTTCATAAAGGAAAAACATACAATTTTTCCTTTATTAATCCAATTTCTATAGCCAAAAAAATGAATATAAGAGGCCAGAAAACCTTACTGCTCCATTTGGGAAGGCACTTTGAGAAAACAACTCCCTACACCTTGAAATCCTGTGGGATACTATCTCCTATTCTGAAACTCTGTGGACACGGTTTTGTGCTTGCAGTGGTCATGGCAGCTGTTAGAGCTGGATCCCTGTCCCAAACTCCCAAACTATCCTGCAATAGGAGATTTCTAGATTTTGCTGCTGCTGTTGATTTCTCACAGGTTTGCACCCACTGCTTTAGAAGTGTCTGGAGTGAGCAGCTCCGACTGGCTGCCAGAAGGTGCATTGAGAGCAGCAAATGTAGATACAACTCTCTCAGGGAGACTCAACATCACCTTCAATAGTCACCAGCTTTAGTATGGGTGACACTTGTAGCCTCTGCCAGCTTGAGGTAAAAAAAACCAACTTGAGTCATGTCCAAACACGGATCTTCCCCAGGGTAACCTGTCTGCTGTCTGCTGAATATAATGTAGTTTCTTAAAGTAGATAAATTAACTTTAACTGTTTTAGGTGGGGAGGCAGAGCTCCTGTATCATTATCATTTTACAGATGGATATGTGTGTTTACTTTTTTTTTAATTTCATTATAAAGAGGTATGAGCTTGCTGTCATTAAAAACCTGCAATCTGGTTTTTAGTGTCTGATCCAATTACGTGTGCTTCTGGAAAGACACACAACCAAATAAATAATTGGAGAGGTGCAACTCTGAAATGACAATTGTTATTCATTCATCGATCTCTTTCTGCAAGTCGAGATTGAGAGATGTAAACTTCAAGTGAATGAGATCTCCTGGGTGAGATTCTTCAGTTCAAACACAGTAAACAACTGTTGTCCTCTGATGCACATTTTAGTACTGCTGCAGGCAAACTTCCTAAATATTAATAAAAAACCTATACAGATGAAAAGGAAGCCCTGGGAGCTGGTACAGAATTTCTTGCCATATTCTAGGTCTAATCAAAGAAACACATGTTTCAGGTCAGAAAGGAAAGGAGATTCCCTAATTTGCTCTAGTATTTCCCCTTCTGGAATCGCAGAGAGGTCAAAATTGACTAAACTGCAACAGATTAAATGTACTAGATTGTGATACTTGTGGTTAAAAAAACCAAACCAAGGGAGAGCCAGGTATTCTGTGCCCAAAAGCCACTATAACTCACTGGATTATGCCATTTTCTACTGTCAGACTGGCCTGCAAGCACATTTCCCTCTGCCAAGTTCAGACCCAGGGATGCTCTGCTCTGAAGGAGGCAAACAGGGGCCAGTCACATATGAGTAATGAGAGAAAGTAAGAGAGATGCTCTGGCATAGATTATCCCAGTGACCACGGGCTACTCAAAACTGTGAAGACAGTCCCCCAAGGATGGAATGAGACCAAAAGCCTGTAAAAGATACAAATGCAAATTCAAGCACTACCATCACTAAGAAGTATGACAGGATGCAGTAACATCTCCTGTCCAACACTCAGGGGAAAATTCTGAAGGTAAAAAACAGCATCAAATTCTTAGTCTTGGAAACTTTCAGAGAGCAGTTAACCAGGATTATTTTCTATATCTTTACATGAAAAGCAGAGGACCTTGATGAATAACTGCCTTAGAGGAAAGTTCTCTGCCAGGAGCAGAGAAAAAACCACTACACTCCAAAAATACCAGAGAACAGCCTGAATACTTGCTTAGGGCAACACACATGATTTTGCCATCTTACCTTTCTATTACAGAATGATTAAGAGGTGCCTCCTTTTTAAAATCATCCACCTTTTATCTTAGCACAAGTTAGAACATTTTAACATTTTTCTATTTAAAGGAGAAAGGTGATTTTCACCATACAATAGATGAGTCTACAATGGTGACTACAGCATTTCAATATATTATTTATCCTGAAAAATCTTATGAAAGCATGATAGAAAACTATAGATAGCTGGGAGCAGATTGGAGCTATATGTGAGCATGATGCCCTCTGTCCCACTGTGCAGCTGGGGAGCTCGGGGGAAGGCATGAGCTGATTAATCCACAGCCTGGATGATCCCCTTGCAGACATTCCCCTCTGAGTCTACTTGTGCTTTACTATATCAGGCTTTTAAGAATTGTTCAAGTACAGGTCATTGCTCAAGTACTTGAGCATTAAGAAGCTGAGTATTTAAAAATAAATTTGAATTAAATTAAAACAAGAGAAAAGGAAGTTGGTGTTTTGGCTTTTATTTCTAGAATAAACTCTATTCTTGCCTGAAAGTATTTGGTAGGCTAGAAATTTTGATTGTATTTCTCAAAGTGCTTCATGGTGAGAGAACTGCTACATTGCTGAATCCAAATGAGGAAAAATACACCCTCCATCACAAACAATACCCCGATCTTATTATTAGGTAGGGTTATTTTTGCTGTTTTGTTTTACCAATCTGCTGTTCATCATACCTCCAGAATTAATATTTGTCCTTGTGGTAGCCAAAATAGGTAACAGTACTTTGATTCTTTACTGACAAAATAATTTTTACATAGTAAATACCAAGAATTAAAGCAAATATACATTTTTTGACAATCCTGAATTTTCCTTTCAGAGTTGTAACTTCTAGATAGCAATTCACTCTGAAAAAAATAAAATAATGTTCCGTATTTGGCTGCAACTTTTGTGTAAGTGCAAGCAACAACTGCAGTATTTTTTTAAATGAGGCACAGTGATAGCTTTGCACTTCCTTGAGGCCTCTTCTCTTCTCACTGAATGAACTCCAGGGAATGGCATCATGTCGGGCTTTCCAGATGGATTATGTGAAGCCATAGCTCAATGTCATTTTCAATAGCAAGGCTCATAATTAAAGGTCAAATAGTCACTTCATCTGCAATCAATCAATAGAAGAAGTACTAATACTAAGTACTAATCAATCAATGGCAAATGCACTAATAAAAGCCATGCATCAAATGTCTGCATATGTGTGTGCTCACATGTACCGTGCATATATGTGAGGAGGGAGAAGGAGAGAAAGGGAACAACATGGGGGTGAAAATGCCAGAGGCCATTGTGGAGACTATATTACTTGGCTTCCATGCAAGTTTTTATCCTGCTTCACTCATTAGGTGAAATGCAAATAAACATTGGTTTTTCTGCATGTGTGATGGCCTGCATTCAAAACCCTGCCAAAGCACCCACCTCTATGCAGAGGTACCAGCTCCCAAGCAAGAAACACAAAGGCACCTACCCTGTGTAATTTGTCCTTACACAAACACGACCCTGCACTCTGATCTTTGAGACAAAAAGTGTGTCAACTGTTCTGTCTACAAAATAAAACCCAGCATATGGGAACAGCACACATCTCCGTGCAGAGCAAGAACTTATTCATGGATGCAACAGTGGAAGTGGCAGTTGGCCTCATGAGCATGCACTGCATGGGAATTAGTTGGTTTCATAATATGGTGTGGGAGAAAGTGACTTACAAAAGTCTTCTCATGCCTCTCTTATTACCACTTCTAAAGCTTTAAAGCTGTCAGCTCTTCTCCCACTTTAGTTGGTGCCATTCTCAGCTCTCCAGGGAATGGGCCAGACATACCTATTTGGAGTTTCACCTGCCAAGCTGAGAGAAATCAGTTTCAAAGTGAAAGAACAAGTGTTGGGGGGTCATTTATACACTGACACTGGAATCTTGAAGACAAACAAAGCAGAGCTCCACAACGGATGTGAAATGAGAGCATGAGCTGTGTTTGTGCTTTCAGGCATTGCAGTGACAGAAGGAGAAGGAAAAGCTCTCTCCACCATAAGCGAGCAGAAGATCTCTCATTGCATGGTTTATAACAAACATCTATGGACAAGCAGAAATGTGCCAGAACAGCAAAAGAGTAAGGGGCAAAATGCCTGTGTTTGTCTTGTTTCTGCTAAGACCAGGGTGGACAGGGAAAGATCTAAGTGACATTCAGAGACAGCTAATCCTTAAAAATGAATTAGATCCACTCTGCTCCCACCTTCAGTGAAGGAAAAAATGCTGCCTGCTCTGATTAACATATCTGTTTGCATCATCAGCTCAGGGGCATGCCTCATCACACCTGGGCTTTGTAAAACCCAGTACTCCTTATTTTCACATAGATTTGTTTTTATACAGCTCTATGTCATCTGGAACTGGTACTAACACCAAACAGAATAAAATATCAGTGATCCCAAACTCAGCCAGCTGGAATCTGATACACAGCAGGCACACCTGGACACCCACGGAGCAGGGGTGCACACAAGAGCAGCAGGTACTTCAAGCTTACCAAGGGCAGGCTCTTAGGGGATTGCCAAAAGGAGCATTTCCCCATCCCTCTCCCAGCATGACTGGAAAGCAGCTTGCTCCAAAGCTGACAGACAGAGCAATCCATAGCTGAGAAACAGCCCCACAGTAGCACATTCCACTATCTACCCATTTCACTTCAACTTGCACACTTAGACATGGGATATATGGACTAGGGAAAAAAAGTATTTATGGCTAGGGAGAAGCTGCAGGAGTCCTTGAAGTCAAGGTGGCCAAGGTATTTTTGCCAGTGTACTCAGGCAAAGAAAGCTGCAGAATACAAAAGCTGGCTCATGAGGCTATGCTAATATGAGCAGTAACTTGGAATTGGGAAAATGTGAGCCAAAAGGTCAAGGGAGCTAGGAACCTCAAACTAAGGTCTTCTAAAAAAGAAAATAAAATAAAAAATTGAGTGTAGTCGCAGAAGAAAAGTGAACTGACTCAGCTGTGTGCACAGAGTCAGGTCAAGACAGGCTGCATAAGGATGCTTGGTAGAGTGAGTAAAAGAACAGTCCTCATTTTTGGGGGGTGATGGCAAGCTCCTTTAGGACTTAAATATTTAAAAGGCTTTGTGCTTATTTTCTCAGTGTCATGGCAAGCTGGCAGAAATATTCAACAGTGCATATATAAAACTATTCTCACCGGGGAGAGAAGGGGAAACTTGCACATTTGTGCTGTTAAACACAACCAGCTTCTCCAGCTTTTCTTCTGTAGTATCCCAGTTGTGCCCTAAGTTCATACACACCTCCAGACAGCAAGCACAGCAGTGTGGTATGACTTATGTGTGCAGTTGCTTTCTACAAATACAAGTGTAACTGTCCTGAATACATGCTCATTTATTAGTCCAAGCTCAGTTTCATAGAACATTTGGCTGGAAAAGACCAATGTCATTTAATCTACCTTCTGCTCCAAGGCAGGATCAACTCCAGCTATTTAATTCCCATCTGAGGCTTGTCTACAATGATAGGAGATTGAAGACATCAATAGGCAACATATTCCAAAGCTGAATGGTTTTACATTAGACAGGTTTCCCTGATTGTTAGCTTAAATCATCATCACTGTAACAAAGTCCTTTCCTTTACAAAGTCCACTGTGACAGAGTTACTTTCTTCCCCTCTTTGCATCAACCTTTTATGCATTTGAAAATCACTGCAGTATTTCAGTTATCTTCTCTCAACAATCCCAAGTGCCTCAATCTGCCTCTGGGGTCATGTTTTTGAGGTCTATGATCATTCATGTCACTCTCTTCTGATCTCTTTCCAGTTAGTCCACATAATTTTTGAATTGTGGAGCCCAAAACATTGTGCAAATATCAGAAGCCATAACATTCTAAAGCCACATAACTTTTGCTACTTCTCTGCAACCCACAGGACCCTGTGTGAAAGGAAGGTAGGTTAGTTTAGCATGCTATGTATTTGACAAAGCAATGGGGTTGTTACTCATTTCTTTGTTCTTCCTACACTGTTAAAATAATTTATTTAATGACTTGGCTCAGTAGTATTCTACAAAATGAAGTAAAAACTCACTGATCTATAATTCCTCATCTCCTTCTCATTTCCACTGTAAAAAGAGACATTTTGTTTGACTTTTCCTTGTCTTTCAGGAACTCCTCCACTTCCCACAGACTTTCAAAGGCACTTGCTAACAGTTCTGCAGCACAGTCCTGGCTGAAGCAAAGAACCCCGAGGTGAGTTTAGCTCTATCAAACCAACTTGGAAAACATCTAAGTCTCATCTTGTTCTTCCCTTGTTTCAGCCTGAGTTCTTACCTTTGTTATTGACACTAGCTGTGTTCCTCTTTCACAGATACACTCTTGAAAAGAGTCAGATATTCACTCACATATGCTTTACCAAACATCTGTTTTTATAATCTGAAAACAGTCCAGTTGTGTCCCTGACTGAACATAATGGATGAACCAGTAGCAAGTGGCTGTAAGCTTTTCTGATTTAACAGTATTTTGTGAATATCCATCAGAACATTCTATTATCATCGTGGGGTTATAAGTGACAAATACCTCTATGTTTTGATAAGTGAATTCCAAGAAATAAAGCTATCCAAAGCACCTGCAGATTTCAACACATACATTTGGCTCATGTTAAGCAAAATAGTATATTGTCTGTTGGTGATTTCTGAATACACTCTGATTTTCACTGGTACAATCCCAGTTTTTAGATTTAAGATTTTACTGTCAAACTGGGCAGATACACCTTGAAATCTCTTCAGAAATAAACCTGAAATTTTATCAGCATTGGATTAGGCAACAGAACAGAATGAAAAATACAGCTTTCCACAAATCAGGTGGTCTTACTCTACAACAACTAAAAACTCAGCTGAGAAGATTGTGTTCTCTGCCCTGTAGGAAGCATTTATTTCACCTGTGCAAGAACATTATCCTACTATTAGTATCATACTGGTAGCAGTACTTGTCACACTAAACCCAAAACCATTTAAGCAGAAAAACCAGCAACCAAACCAATATTTTTTTTCAACACAGCAAGGCATGAATGTTACAGTTGTTTTGCTTACAAGCTCATGTCCTGACTTACCCAGGGTGAGGGATTTGTGTGTGGAACAGAAGACAATAGCCACTGTGTCTGCTGGTGTGAAAGTAGAGTTATTCCTACGAAACAAAAGAGTTTTAATAACCTCTGATAGCAAAAACCTTCTTAAAACAGCATCTATCAAATTTACTACTTTGAGGGTCCATATACACATTCACATCACTTTGATCAGACTAGTGATAGAAATAATTCCACCCATAAATGAACAGTAGTGTTTGATTTATTGTTTTTTTTAGCAGAATTGTTTCTCTGTTGTGGCAAGCTCTCTAATGATTACACTCCCATGTGAAGGATACGAATTTTGAAGACATGGTGTGTAGAACACAACTTTATTCCAGTCAAGTCTATTTTGTCAAACATGCAAAAATATCACAGCAGGGGCCACTTGCCTCCATAAAAGAAGAGAGAATGACCCATGATTTCTTTTCCTAGTATGGAACAGTAACAAAATAGTCACAATTACAGTAACAATTGTCACTTTGGACAATATATTGAGTTCACACTAAGGAGTTAGCTTCCACTTCAGAGAAAAACTACTTCTAAGGGTTTAAACACTGGGACTAAGGCCAAGAGGGGTGGGAAAATTACATACATATAGAAAGAGGGAGATATGACTGGCCAATGGATCACCCTTTGGTCCAAATTAGGAGTAATTCTATGAGATTGTAAATATTCCCCATACTGAGTTGGTTGCTGCTTAAGGCATTTTAGATTTCACAGTGAGGGTGTATCTTCCCCTCAGGTTAGGTCTAACAGTTCAGAAGTTATTTAAAAAATGCCTTTTAAGGCCAGGATATGACCTTGTCACAGAGAAATTTTCTTGTGGCACTAAAAGCCTAAGTAGCTCTAAGACACTGTACCTTTCTTTGTGATTCTCCCTTATGGATATTGTATAATTTATATAAGGCATATGCCTGGAGTCTGCTGTATTGTGGCACTCCCCTTTCAGCAGAGTGCTGCTAAAACATATACTCCAATAAGCCTAAGTGAGAGGACAGCTGTGGCTATTCCAACCAGCACCAGTGAGGTCCTGAGTCACTGGCTAACACCATTCTCACAGAACTAGTTTTTGAGAAGTGAATGTACAACTGTCCTTCCTGGTTGATACTAAAAAAAAACAAAACCAACAAATCAAAAACAAAACAAACAAACAAAAAAAACCCCAAAAAAACCAAAACAAAAAATGCTCTACCAAACATTAGTTCAGGACCACTGTAGTTTAAGAATCACCACATAAATGTAACAAATTTGACATATACAGAGAGGAGTGAATTGCCAGCCCAGCAAATGTATCTTGAGATGTAAAAAGTCAAACTGAGTTCTCTCTCTCATATGTCATCAGCATGTCTGCAGGGCAAATTATACCTCCAGTGACATCTGTGCAAATCCATTTTTTTCAGTGGATGAGGTATAGCAGTGATTGATTGAGATTTAACAACTCTGTAATTAACATACAAGAAAGGACAGAATTCAGGTCCTGCTCTCTTAGCCTATGAAACTCTAACAGAGAGAATGCAGTAAGGACAATACAAAATACCAAAATGAGGTCACCGCTATTCAGAAACCAGCCTTTAGACATTTGCATAAACTCTGTCACCCAAACCAAAGATATCACACAAAAAAAAATATTCAAAGGTTGTGATTCAGCACAGAAAATTACCTTGTGGAGAAGAGGAAAGTCAAAAACATGAAGCTCATCTGAAGAGAAAATACTGAAAGAGAAACAAGCTAAAATTAGACCACAATAGTAATTACTGTGTCCATGCCTTTTGTTCCCATACTACAGGCCAGAAACAAGGCTGGACCAAGCCTAGCCAGAGAAATCCACTGACAGGCAACCTTTAAAGACTGCCTGGAAAAACAATACAGATCATTCTATCCAGGGAAGCTAGAATTAATTTTATGGCTGCACAAGTTCTTCCTGGGGCAACGTCTCAGAATCAAGTATTTCTTGACACAATGAATGGCAGGAGATAGGACATAGGCTGCACATCTCTTTGTAGTTTTGCTTATTGGATTGACAACATAAAATCTCTGGTTGCTGGGCATTTAGACTTGCTATTTTACAGGAGAAAGCAGAGTGTGTAAGGATGATCCAAATAAACATTCTCAGCCCTGGGTATATTAATCATGATCATTCATGGGGAGAGGAAGAGAAGATCATCATAGATGTTTGAATTCTCTCGGAGACAAAGGCTAATTCCTGGCCTGGGCAATGTGTGCCAGACATTTCCTCCAAACTCGGTCAGCTCTGTAAGTGCATTGGAGTTGTGAGCATCCCAAGGGGAGCTCTTCTCTCTGCCAGTTCTGCTGACACCCACAGGGGCTCTGGGGGGCACAGAGACCTCCCTTGGACTACAGAGATACCAGGAGAAGCCAGTGGCTTCCATGAGTAGCTGCAGAGATCAAATGTCACCCCTGAGCACGGGGACTCTCCACAAGGCTAGAGGAGACACCCCGTGATGTGGACAGGCATTTTCTGAGTTTGTGGGTTTTGGGGGAAAGGCTTTTACTTGCAGCAGAATCTGGGGTGGGTCCTCTCCCTATTCCTTGCAAAACTGGTGAATGCAATAAGGCTGACTTGCCCCACAGGGCAGTGCAAGTCAAGACAATGCATTTGATTTTGACCCCAGTTTACAACTGGGGAACATGGCAGGGATATTAGCTATTACCAGTGACATTTTCTATTCTCCTACATACATTTCCTAGAATGTATAAATGTCACCTCAGCATGCACTTAATTCCTCCTTCATGAACTAAGGGAGCAATCCATTGTTCCTGAATTACAATTTTTTCTCCAACTAAGTACAATAATTTAATATGCACAGAAAAATCCAATCCCTTATTACACATAATTCTGTAAAGCAATAAACATGTGTTGCTACCAATTATTCCTTGTGAATATTTTGCTGTGGCTAGAATATTAGCATAAAAATTACATAAAAACATTAATCAGCAGAGTAACAAACTCAGTTTCACCTCAAACTCCTCGTGCTAATTTCACTTCCTGGTTTAACACAATACAAGCATCCACCCCACACATCCAATGGTGATACAGAAACTCTTTCTAGAATACAACGTGTATATCCATCTCTAAAACTTCCTTAGTTATTGGTTTTATAAATAATCCAGAAAAAAACCCCAACCAATTGTCTAAATATGTTCCAAGCAGTTCCAATGCTTATGTTAATGATTTTACTAAGAAATTCCAGTTATGCACAATGGCAATGAACACGTAGATATGGATTTTCAGTGTATTCTACAGCAAATGGTAAATTTCATTCTGCATGGCACAAATATAGAGTTGTCTTGAAGAGAAATAAAGGCCAAGCAAGGCAACAGAAACAAACACTGTACATCAGCTATTCTAGGAAGAACATGCCTTTTTTAAATAAAAAAGAAACTTTTTTTTCCAAAGTAGTGGTCAGCAGAGTAACATAAAATTACTTCATTCTGAGTTTCTCTGAATGTTAAGTCCAAGTAGAAAATCTCTGTATCATTCTTTTTTGCTGACAACTCTGCACTGATTTAAGTGCAAGGTCCTTCTTGGGTGCCAGTGCAAAGAAGTATTTATTCCATTTCAAAAAAAGCTCCATAGCATTGCTCCCCACTTCTTTGCTTTCAGAATAAAACATTGATATAATACCATTTCTAATTACAGGTATTATTTGACACAGGTATAGTGTTTCATAATCCAAAAAAATGCCACAAATAGGACAGAATTAAGATCTGATGCACAAAGAGCAGGGGAAAATTTTCTACTGGCTTTAGTAGAGGTCAGATTTATAGAAGATACATTATTTTTATTACAACAGAAGCACATGCAGACACACACATCAAAGTAGGAGATGGACTGATTTCTTGAAATCTAACAGTTTTAGAGTATGAGATGTGATTTATGCTGAAGTATATTGTAGTTACCTCTCCTCCAAGCAAATTGAAACTCCTGTCTGTGGACAGTCTGAAGCAAGATGGGAATTCCCTGCTGGGAGAGGAGACAGTGCCTGTACAGCACTGCCTTTCCCTGGGAGGGAGGGATCTGCAAGAGTGTTTCCAGCTGATGGCAGGGATACCAGCAGCCTATTCTCACGTGGATGTTATTTAAGGCTGAATGACTTGAGTGCTTCTAAAACAAACTCTAAGAAATGTGTTCATCCACAGAAACAGATCAACACATTTGAACTCCCAACTAGTGTCTAGGTTTTTAATATGCTAAGGAGAAACAGTTTAAAAATTATAACAGTGCTTCTGAGTAACAGCTCAACCCCAAATCTTTCCTTGCTGTTTGGAACATGCCATCTGTGTATTTTATAGCTGTTCAATAACAAAGAAGCCAAAACCAGAATGCCAATAAATGCTTCTAAAGTACTACCATGTCCTTTCAGAAAGGAAGGACCACAGAGCAACCTCAGGCACACCAAAACAGCAGGGTTCATTCCTCTCTAAAAGCATACTCGACCCCCTAAATGCATCCAGCTCCTAAGAAGTTTGGCAGTCTGGTTTACTAGATGCTTTAGAAGTTTTAACACCATGTCAGTACCCCCACAGCTCCCCCCACTACATGTAGCTCATTACAGACCTGAAACACACAAAAAAAAAAGTCACTTCAGGGCTGAACTTACTTATGAACACGATTATAATCAAGCTAAATTTATCCAGGTCGATATTTGGATTGGCAAAAGTATCACAGAAGGTTGTGTAGATGATCATGAGGAGCACACAGCTGCTGATAGCACCAAATGGAGGCTTCTTCCTTTCAAGCCAGTCCTTGATGTACCTTCGGACAATCTGAAACACAGAAACCAACAGGTTGCCTCTTTTCAAAGATGCAGAGAGCCAAGTTGGGCATCACAAAGTGAATCTGACAGCAGAAAGACACAAAGAGAAGAGAGTAATTTGGATGACGGCCACAGTGGATTTCAAAGCTTCCCTGCCACACAACTCTTCTTCTGGGGAATTTAACATTTGTAGTGCAACTTCCACTGGGCGTCCATAATGAGAGTATATTTTCAAGTACATTCAAATCCATCCTTAATCATGCCAAATGTTCTTTGCTAGCTGTCACTGAGACATGCCCATTAAGCCTCCCCAAAGTTTATCTCCTCTGCTGATACTAATGGATGTATGTAATTATCACAGTCCCCTTTGCATCAACAGACAATTCCAAGTGCAACTTTGGGAATCTTAAAAATCTGACATCTTCAGGAATTTCATGACGGTAGATAATCGAAAGTGATCCATGGAACATTTTAATATTTAAATAGCTAGCGATGCACCAGAAGTTTTTAATTAAATTATAACTCAAGCTTGAAAAGCAAAAGTGCATGTGTTGTGGGAGCTTAAATAATTCAAACTCTGAATATCTGGAGTTTTTGTAAATCCAAAGACAAATGCCATTTGCACGCTTTTAGAATACCAGAATTAACACATGAAAACAAGGAAACCTACCATACTTAGTGGAACTCTTGCACTTTCAGGAAACAGAATATGAAGCAGTTTTTCAAGAATTTTTTAGAAACTACTGTAAATTTTAAAGCAACCTCAACTTTCAAATTATGCTGAATACCACAGCACTAAGCCTCAGCAGATACAATGCATCTATTTTAGTCCTGCCTGGGGGGAGTCGCTTTTAGTTTTTCTGTTTACTTTATATGGTTTGAAAAAACTTTTTAAAGCTTTTATCATACAGCTGCAACTTGTGTTAATTTTTCAGCAATTGCATTATCTTGGCTAATTTCTCCTGAGGCCTCCTGATGTTCTCTGCTACCACACTCTTTTGAAAATCACAGCCCAGCATCCTGAAGTGCTTCTGCCAAAGGGCTCCAAAGGTGTCTCGTGACCTTCCCTTAGTGGTGCCATTAGCAAACGTCACCACCATTGATTTAATAACACAGAATATCTTACAGGTATTTAAGATTAATATCAGGGCATCACACCACCAATGTTACCATAGGACCCTTTCACATAACAAATGCCAAAGCCATGGGATCAAGTTGCTCTCAGTTTTCCTCAAGGCTCTCAGTTTTCCTCACTGCTTTCCTGGCTTGTTTGTAAGCCTCTCAGCAGGGAGGTCCTGGGGGCAGCTCTCCCAGTCATCACAGCAATGAGACTCCATCAGGGCACACACTAAAACTTTGGCACATGGGCTCCATGCCAAGCTAAGCAGGCTGAAGATCAGCACTCACCTCCCAGCACTTGTGGGCTTCCTGCTGATGAAAAATAACAATTTTGCAGGAAAATATCTAAGGGAATGCTCAACGCCCCGGTGAAAACACTGAACTTTAAAATGTCACACTTGCCAGATGTTAAAGAGAGAAAATAACAAAAAATACGAGGCCAGACTTCTGAAAGAGCCTCCACTGGAGCCCCTTCAGCTACTGGGTAGGAATAAGACACTGCATTGATGAAAGAGACACAAGAGAGTGAAGACATGCAGGGAGCAGTGTGAAAGACATCTAATAGGAAGTTCAGATTAGTCTAAGTTTGAGCAAATTTGGGACTCTTAATTATCAGAAGCAAAAAGCAAAGTCTTTCACTTCTAAAGTGAGTGGGTTTTTTAAAGGTTTAAAAAAAAAATCCTATTAGCCCTTAAATTGTCACATTGGGGAAGAAGAAAAACTACTTAAGGCCATCTATTAATTTATGGTCCTTCCAGAAGATTTATGCTGAAAATAACGAGATGTTGAAAAAGTAAAGTGATGGTTCATTATGCCATGGTACAATTTCTAGTAGAAGTATTTAATACAAAAACTACAACCCTGTGCTTGTTCAGGCTCTAATTATAACAGACATGACAATAATAACATAATACACATATTTATCCTTGACTGACATAGGAGAGAAATAAAAATTAAAAAATGAAACTGCAATTATTTCCTCATAATCTTCAATTGAGTGATACCTTCTTTAAATATCCACCTCTACCTAGCCTGAAATTTTTGTGACTCAACAACCATAAATACCAGTACAACTTCTTAGTGTATTTTTTAAAAAAATTATATAGTCAGGCCCTGAAGAACTAAATTGTGGCTCCAGGAAATCATCTAATCAACCCAGTGTCATGCTAAATGTGCACAAAACCCAGACAAAATACATCTTCTCTAACACAGAATCCCTTACATTTTGATCTTCTCAGAAGGTTCAACATGATCTCTAATTTCAGAGGTCAACTCAGCCTATAATCACTGATTCAAGGTAACCTAAATTCTTGTATAACTTGAGGGGAGAAATATAACCCTACAGAAGCTCATGTCAGCTGATTCACTTTGACTGAAAAACAATCCATTTGTTATTCATGCCTGGCAGAGTTGCTTCAGGACAAGGATGCTTTGAAAGCTTTTTAATTCTTAACCCAATTCTATAACTTTTCAGGGTAAACACAGAACTACAAAAAACAAAACTGTGAATATTTGTAGTGAAATAACGATAAACACCACAAATACAATAAAGACAACACACATTCAGAGCCTGGGCTGAGATACTAAAGCTTCATTTGTCTGAAATGCAGCAAAAGCTAACACAGTCAGCTTTGAATGTCAATATGAACCACTGGTATCCAAACCAGATGCATCATCACACTGATGGAAAAGAGCAAAAAGGGGATGCATTGGGTTTTGTGGCAAAGTTTGGTAGCAGAGCAGGTAACAGGAGCAGCTTCTGGGAGAAGCTGCCAGAAGCTTCCCTAATGTCTGATGGAGCCAGTGCCAGCCAGCTCCAAGATGGATCCATCCCTGGCCAAGGCTGAGCTCAGCAGTGATGCTGGTAGTGATGCACTGTAAAGATTTTCCTGCAGATTCAAATGCCAGCCCCAAAGAGCAGGGAAAGGCTGACCCAGAGGTCACCCATGAAAGAACATGAAGGTGAATCCTTCCCTCAAACTACAGTTTAATGGAGAAAACAGCGGGAGAGAAGCAAAAGTTCATAGTAGGTGATATTTTATAAATAACCTGCATGATGAAAGATGCTGATAAACTCACAGAAAAGTTAGACAATAAAAGAACATAAATGTGTCCAGCAGGCAACCACCTCCTGAAGACTACATTCTGGCAATCTCCAAAGGTTTTGCAAAGGCATCAGCTCAAATTTGCTTCAAAACACAGTTTCAGGCTCAAACTTTCCTCTTGCCCAAGATTTAATTTTTAACAACAAAGAAATGTAATTACACTTGAATTAACAGTAGTGTCCCCATTTCAATTTAGTTCTTCTACCAGAATAGTTATATCCACAGTATTTTTCCTACAGACAGCTCTGTATCCTGCCATAACCTCCTTGTCTAAACACCAACCTCCCCAAGCAAACGGGCTAACTGCTCACATGCTTATTTCACTTAACATCCTTGGGCAAAGAAACATGATATGCCATTCCAGGAGAGCAGGTAAATAATGCTCATCTGTTATTAGATCACACATGAAAATAGCAGAAGGGGTGTTACAGAAAAACAATTCACTTCTCTAATTGTACCTTCAAAACAGTCACACTGTATGCCCAGAGAAATCTGTCAGTAAAATACAGCTAGACTGTTTCCACCTGTCTGCCCAAGTGCTGGACACACAAGGTAAAAAATGCAGTGAACAATGTAATTCATTAATGTTCATTATTAATTGAACTAAATAGGGCAAGGAACTCCCCCCACCCCTGTACGGAATGGAATAATTTCTGACATTAGTCATGCAGTACATCTCCTAAAAATTACCTAGATCTGTAACTTATTTGTTTATTAAACCCAAGAAATGAAAAAAAAACCAAAAACCCAAAACAAATAACAACACCCCTAAAACTAAAAACACACAAACAAACCAATAAAAAAACAACCAAAAAAACCCAAAACACCCAAACAAACAAGCCAAACCCAAAAACCCCCAAGGGAATAGATAGGAACTCACCTTTTCTGTTTCCATTATACACAAGAGTGTCTCTTGGTATTTACATCATTATGTAAAATAGATTTTTCCTTGTTCTACCAACTTCTACTAACTCTTTTGGATTGACTTCCTCTTTAACAGACTTTACAGTGGTTTTAACTGCACTTCTGCTCCTTTTGTTTATTGTGTATTGGTATGTTCATCTAAATATCTGGGAAAAACACCTGGGGCTTTACCATCTCAGCAAAGAAACACAAGTCACCCTTTCCTTGTGTTCAAACACATGAGTAAATGAGCTGAAACTGCTGGATTATCACCAGACCTAAATGCAGCAGTTACCTAATTTGTCTTCTAAGGTAAGATTCCTAACTCATTCTTAATTATTATTATTACTACCTATAGCAACAGACTTTTGCAATGAACTTAAAACTGCAAAATTTTCTTTTGAAAATCTTTGAGTCAGGCTAGACATTTTCAACAGTCCAGTGATTTTTCCATATTTCTTCTTACATAGTGTTGGCAAATCAAGAAAGACAATTGCATGGAATATTGGGAACTAAGACATGAAAGGTGAGAAAAATGGGAAGAAAATCAACTAAGACAACAGCAGCTGTAAAAACCAGTATAAGGAATCAGATCCTAGAATGGAAAAGAGATTAATTTGGCTGTAGAAATGAAATAAGATGCTAAGATGGACACCCTTCACAGATTTCTATAGCATAACCAGCCTCCATATATACAAGGTCTGCATGACAGTTCAAATGCACAGACCCTTTCACACAGCAAAACTTGCACCACTTCAGCCAGACCCCCTCCTGATAATTTTAGAGGGATTTTACCTGTGTGAAGGCATAAATTCCCACCTATTCCTGAATACTGCTGTAAAGTTTCAGACTTTGTGATGGTTCACCTGCTTTCCTAGGATATCAACATATGTCAAATCTATCCGTATGCTACAGAGTGTGCAATCCAATGTTTCTTTTCTGAACATTCATTTTCTGAAGATGGGGTGGAAAAAAGCCATTTTCGCAATCTGAAGGGGGGGGAAAAAAATCTCTTTCTACAAGCATCTTAGTTTTTTCCCCTCAACTTACCAAACTCCCCTAAAAGCTATCTTACTCCATTATGTCAATCAGCTTACTCCCAAGAGGTAGCTCCTGATATGTGTACACCTTTAAAGCAAGGTTTACAATAATCACATGAGGCCATTTTCAAAATTAACTTTCACAGTTTGGGGTAATTTATAATTGTTGCTTTAAAACCTTATAAACAGGTACGACACAGTAAAAATGTGAAGGGTGCCTGCAGCAGCAGTATGTTTCCCTCGTATTTTGCATTCTGTGGAAATGAGGCTCTGTTGCCTGTTTGAGGCAGGTGTTAGGAGGGAGTGAACTGTGCTCTGTAGGCTGTTTACCTGCTTTTTTGGTCCTCTGCAACAAGTTCCTAGGAGAGCTCATCTCCCAGGGTACCTCTCCTCCCTGCAGCTCCCCTGGACTTTGAAGAGAATCAGGGCTACTTCTATGTGGATTTAATTTACAAGAACAGAAAGATTTGACACTCTTCCCCCCTTTTTTTGATAACAGTTCTGTTAATTTTTGTTTCCCCCACCGTAGTTAAATAGTTCCTTCTACTCCCTATCAACTGCCACCTACCTTCTCCCTTTCCATTTCTGATTCTTTAAAAATAAATACCTTGCTAAGCTTTTTAGTTTCAATTTCACTTACAACTTGTATTGCAACATAGCACCCTTTTAGACTCATGTTTATAAGCACAGCTCCCAAATGCTGATAGGGCTCCTCTGGAACATTTTGGGCAACGATGCAGAAGGCACTTAAAATCCTTTACTTGTAGGACATCATGAGTTTTTTTGTGTGTGACTAGATTCAGTGAGGATTTCTGTATAACTGGTTTCATTTTATAGATTTGCGAAGAAGAACTATAGAGAATCATAACATTAATTTTAGCTTTAGTTAAGGTCTGTTTAATGTGAAGTGCCCACTTTACGCTGGCAGACAAATCACCAATGGGGCAACTAGAGAATGCATGAATGATAATGTACAGACAAGCTTTTTATTATTTATTCATAGAAAACAGTGGGTTTTGGTGTGCTGCTTTGAAAAATGTTCAAACTAGTAGAATATAATGAAAGCACGGTGAAAATTCTATTTCATTAACATTTAATCATAAATCACTCTTTAATATAAAACATAAAATAAAAGTCTGTCATAAGCACTTAGGTGTAGGGAATGGAGAAAGTCTGCAAAAAGGGGGAAGGAAACATTGCAGTGGGTTTCACTGTTCCTGTTATCTGTCACTTCAGAAGGAAAAAATAAGCAAAGAAACAACAGTCTCCAGCTAAATCTCACAACTGGTCATGATGAAACTGCTTGGATATTTCTCAAAATCTTACATTTTGATGACTAAAAGTATTACTAATATCTATGGACAGGGGAACAATGATTGTAGGAAAATCACAACAGCTCGAGAGCAGCAATCTTGCCCAGGACTCTGCTACCCAGATAAAAAATAATCAGAACTTCAAGCTGCCAGAGCAGATTCAAAAATCTTTTCCATGAAATATCTATTACCATGTTTATTGTATAACAAGTGTTCTCAGATTCCCCTTAGAGGTATACAAGAGTGATGCACAAATAACAAGCTCTTACCCACTACAGATCTTTGAGGCTTATAGTAAATTAGATCTTTATAAAATAGTATAGATTGTGTCCCTTTCCGAGACCTCTTGTCAGAGGGGTCTTATTCGTTACTCTACAAATACAAATGCAATATTATACTATCAATACTGATTTGAGTAACATCAGCCTGTCAATTAGCAGAACATGTCTGTAGACACTGAGGACACTGGCTACAACAGTTTTTAGGTTCAGACGACCTGCACATCTCTGACAAAGAACAGAGGGATTCTCCTTATTGGGGACCATCTATCAATCACTGCTATCTGTGAGACTCCATGCCTTTCTGATAACATAGTATCTTCTTCCTCCTTTAACAGTTCTTTCTTTTCCTAAAAAAGAAAGGGATCCCTAAAGAACGTGTCACCACCTCAGCAGAGCCTGCACCTGCAGCCCTTTACAGCAGCTAGAAGAGCATGTTTGACTCCTGTCAATAGTAGTCCTAAAAAGCTAAAAAAATGTTCGAAAACCAGTAGAAAATAAGCATCAATTACACTACTGTGACTTCTTTCTCCCAGCCATCATCAAAAATTCTGACAAACCAGCCAAGCAACCAAAACTCTTGATCCATTTTGCCATAAAGTAAACAAAAAACAAAACAAATCTAAAAGCACCTTCTTATCCTGCTTTGCTTATATCCCAGGGGCTGCTCAAACAGCCAGCTCTGCAGCCTGCTCAGGAAATGAGCATTTAGGCAACACAGGTTTTCCCAGAGGCAAGATTTCTTTTAAGGAAAATAAACCCGTTGGAGAATGCTTCCTTTAAGCAGCCTCCTCTGTTTTACACTGATGTGGTTTGAGCATAAAGCCCCCATTGATCACAGATGAGTTAGGAAGGCTGAGGAGAAGCAATCCTCCAAGCAGGCAAGTTTCAAACTTGGGAATTTTTCTTCCCCAGTCAAGCTCTTTGCTACTAGGTAACCTTACCAGGCATTCTTCCACTGACTGTTCTGCTGAACAGTATGGCTGCAAGTGGTAAGGAATTTATGTGGGCGTGAAATGATAAATTAAAATTAATTGCTGAAGATGTCATTCAGGAATGGTGGGCCATTATCTCCTAACACATCTGGAACCCCAGAGTGAGCAACCTGTGATTCACAAACATGTCCCTGTGCCACATGTCCAGTAACAGTTCAGTGATGAGCCAGTGGTGCTCTATGAACAACAGGCAAAACTTGCCAGTTAATTGGAACAGATGAAGGGGAAGGAGTCCTATCACTGGATCTCTTGGTATCAGTCCTTTTCTTGCTTACTGTCTTCCCTGACTCCTGCCCATTACTTTTGGATATCCACCTTCAGAAATGGCTTCTATTCCTATCTGGGCAGGTTGGTTTACCTTTGTACAGCTCTACCTAATCAAGAGAATCAATGTAAATGACTGGCATTTCTGATGTGTAGCTTTCATTAGCATTTTTTCTCTTCCACATCCTCTGAACAAATATAGTCAAGTGCAGTAACTTCAGAAACAAAGTCTTTATGCTTAGAAGAATGTGAGCTACTTCTGTTGACCTTTCACTTCCAGAAACTGCTTCAAACTCTTTTAAAGAGAATCATCCTATTTCTTGTTGAAGTGTATTTATAAAAACCCAAACTATGAATTTGTCATTGAGTTACACAAGCTTTAAGATTCTCTATTTTTTCTTTCAGTCTTTATCACAACTCCTAAATCCCATCTCAGTTAAGTCTCATCACAATTCTGATTTTGATGTTGTGATCACACAGAGCACTTATTTCATATGCCTAGTGCTCAATTCATGACACTCAGCCTTATCACTTCTTACAGCTGAAAGAACACCCAACTCCACCAATTAGCTCACATATCAATTTCTTATAACATCTTTGCAAAGTAACATTTCATTATGTTTACAGATGAAAGTTTGCTTGAAATTTTGCCATCACTTTGTCCAGCAATCTACCACCATCTTTGGCCTTATTCCATAGCAGCACAGATCCTGATACTCTGTGGCTGTAGGGCACTTTATTGCTAAATCTGCTGTTGTGCACTTGTTTCCTAGAAATTTCCATGTAAGGCTTCCAACGAACAGCTTACAGTGCTTGGACCTTTCAAAAAAGGATTCAAGTACTTGTCTGCTTTTGGTGGGCACTTAATTTTGACGAGGTAAGAATGCAATACAGAGGTAGGTTAATCAGCAACCCTTTGTCCTAATTAATAAGGAAGCTCTTTGGCATTTAATTAAAAGCATGAGAGCAGTTCCACAGCCTTCAGGGACACAGAGCTAATGTCCATTTTCCAGATGATATGGTTGCAGAGAGGTTACACGGGTGCTGATGCTGATGACTACTGTCATGCTTATCCTGCTCATCCCTTTATTAGACTTCAATGTGTGCTTTTAATCAAAAGAAACTTCAAAATGAATTTGTTAATTTTCGGTACATGTAGATTTCGGAATGTGCAATGATAGTTTGATACAAGACTGATTGACTGTCCTCTGTAGCACAGGCAATGACAGATATTCTTAACCTTGGCCAGGGTGCTCCTTTATAGCCTCTGCTTTCATTTGCCTGTATTTTAACCATGCCTTCCATTTCAAAGTCTGCTTTAGGCTGACAAAATTCAGAAGGTTCCAACTGAACCCAGAGTTCAACTGGATGCTAGAATGAGCTGCAAATCCCACTGACATTCCCTCTGTGCATTCTGAATGCCTGAGAACAACAAATATACATAAGTAAAAATTAGACTTAAGATGTTTTAGTGTCCAAGAACAGTGACAACAGTTACGACAATTTTTGGTCTTACTATTGTGGTTTCCCACCATGTCATGGGAGAAAAAATAACTCATATTAACATTTGTGAACAAACAGACACTACAGAGACAAGGATCACAGAAAACCTTATATATGCAATTAGCAATTTTACATTCAGTAGAAGTTTTCTATCATATGCCATGAAAAATAAGGCTTTGTGTGAACATATGAACAATGAGTATAAAATTAAATGTAGAATAACATTTCACAAATATCTTCACCCAGTGTAACATGATAGAGAAGTCATGTAAAAATAGTTGGCAGTTGTGCAACTCAACCCCTTATTGCAAAGCATAAGCAAAATGGCTCGAGCAGCCTTAATTTTATGATTTCTTAACTTGTGACCGCTTAGCCTTTATATGTTTATTAATGTTGAGATTTTTTTATTCCTGTAATTATTAGTAGATACTACATGGGGAGGAAGGACTTCCTTCGCCCCCAGGCAAAGGGCAAGTGACAAAAGGACTGTGTAGTATTCTCAAAGCTCATTTGTATGGGGCTGGAATTTCTCACAGCCCGGGCTGCCATTTCTCCTACTTTATGTTTATGAGCTCCCTCCTCACTCTGCAGCAGCGTGTATTTGTGGTGGTGAGGGACAGATGCTCAATCTCAACAAAGATCAATGTGGCTCCAGGGAGCACTGTAGCATCTTTTCCCTGATATTAGACTTCACTATCCTGAGGCTGTTCCTATGTGGCAGCTTATCAGGTTGCCAGTCTGTCTTTCAGATAGCTCTCTTTATCTTGTTTTTTTAAATAAGAATGTATATTTAAAAGACATACCTGTCCAATAATAAGTGGGACTACAACAGTCATAAACAGCTGCGAGAATATGGATGTAAAAGGCACAGAGGAGGATGATCCAAGCTACAAAATAAAGATATACCATTAACATTGCACTTCTTCTTAGCATCTGCAAATTTCATACATAGATATCACACATTAATATGCATTTTATTTAACACATAAAAACTGGGAACTATGTGCACTGGAAGTAGCTGCACACATGTTTAATAGTTAAGTCACAATAAAGCATTTGGTGTTTCACAAAAGAGAACTAAACCAATCTCTGATTATTTTATAACCTAGGGTAATATTTCCATCAATATTCATTTAATTGAAAACCTGCTACACATCTATGCCAAGTAAATTATATAAGCATTTGTAGGATGATAGTCTAAAGAGACAGGGAGTGAATCCTCCTAACTAAACAGTTAGCTTGACTTACTTTACCATTTATACAAACATCAAGCAACAGAAGTCAGTGTAGTTACTTCAATAAATAAATGAAAATAATGAAATAGTGAAGACAACATTCACATGTTTTATTTCAGTGCTGTTAAAAAAGAGATATACTGGAAGTATAGAACTGTTCTTTTGTTAAGAATACTAAACCAACAGGCTTAGTCCTCAAATAGGTGATCTCTCTAACTATAATTGCAAATGCTAGAAGTTTTTTTTTTAAGATGCAGATAGAAAACAGGATCATACACAGTGGGAATTTTGGAACCTGCTTCGGAATGTTTAGGAAAATATATGACATTTTTTACATTCTGACTGGACTTGTTTTAGGCTAGGTATATGGAAAACTTCCTTTTATTAATTTAATACATCTTTAACAGCAACAGAACACACATTAAGAAACCTACACTTAGAAAACTGATTAGCATTGTCAGAGCTCCCACAGACAACCACTTGCTTCACGAGGAGGCAAAGGACACAATATTAAGGTTTTCACAGATCCACTCCATTTTATATTTTGCACTTTAAAGACTCTCAAAATGACAACAGAATACAGAATCTTCTCAGTACCACCTAAATGATGCTGATTTCCTAAAACATTCTTACATGCATCATTCTCATAAATTATACTCAGATTGGATTATGCTTTTCACATTTACCTTCCTTTCCAAGCTCCCTGCATGAAGACAAGGTGATCATGCAATCTAGTAACTTTCTATAAGCCTGCCTTGAAAAATCAACATATGACCATACAAATGGGTTTGGTATAAAATGAGATTCTTCATAAATCTGAAGAATGGAAAAATCAGAAATTTTACACAGTGAAGTATTTTACTTTAGGCAGAAATGTACAATTGCACTGCTTTTTTTTGTACCTGTATGTTTGTATATGCACTGCTTGGGAAACAGGCGAACACGTGTGGGGGATGTCTCTGGGCAAACTGAGCTTTTCGTGCAGGAAAATGGCATCAGACTTCATATGTCCCTTTCTGAATACACTTTGGGTGGAGAGTCTCAGGAGGAACGTACAAGACATGGCTGTTTTCTGTGTGCTACCTTAACTGGCAACATCAGCTAAGACTCAGTCTGACTGCTTAATAAATTACAACATCTCATCATCATCACCTCCAGGTTCAATAATGTGGGCACATGGGAGGAGACCTGAGGATGATACCACAGCTGAGAATTTTGGTCTGCAGGTAGGGGCTAAGTGAGCCTAAATTTCCCACGGAGTCAAGAGGGAGAAGTAAAAGCTTGCATAGGAAGATTCAGATCACCCACGAGTACCCAAAGTCTGGCAGTGCAGCCACATTCCCAAGGGACACAGGGCACTCTGAATGTTTCTCTGAAGAGAGCACAGACCTCCATCATCCCCCATGCATGATCTCCTTGTTGTTTTAATTCTTGTAAGGAGCTCCTGAAATGTTAAAAGGTTCTTAGTTTTTCAAATTGTATTTGGACTTACTGTTTCGTGCTGAGGAGCTAAAAGCATTACTTACTGTGTATTCCAGGAAGCCTTTTCAAGTGAAATTGAAGATTTTTAAACTTTAAAATCTGCCTGGGCCACAGAGGAGTCAATCTAAGCAAGCCAGGACACTTGCACAACTTCACAGAACTATGACACTTTGGCAGTGACTTCTGTGCTTTTCTATGAAAACGTTGATTGGGCTTTGCTCTCTACTTTTATGTTTTATGCTCACTGGATGCACAATCAGTTTCTAAGTCAGGAATGAAAAACTATTCAAGAGCATAACACACTGCTGAAAAAGGCAGAGTCTTGCCAGATTTTTAAAATATTGCTTCAAATGTAGTGTCTTCAAACTGGGAATTTTTAAGCACTTTGTGAATATAAGGATATATTCTGCTTTGGATGTGGGTCTTTTGCTATTTGTTCTGCTGTGTTTTTTTACTCAGTTACAAACTGAATTAAAGGTACTGATATTATGTCTTCAAACAGACTTCTAAGTCTGTTTCCCTTCTGTAATTTTGACAATAATTTCAGTGGGCTGTTTTTTATCAAAATCTATCTGTTAGATTATGTCTATCAACTCTTGTGTCACCTTAGCCTTAAATCTATTCCCTGAGAAAGACACAGAAGATATAAGCTGAAGAGAAGGCACAAACTACCCAATCACCCAGAAAATAAGGACATTTTAACCCAGACTCTGGACACACAGTGGCTAACCATAAGGAATCAAAAATACTAAAGAACCCAAAGCTAAGGGAAGCATATTTTGATCAGGGCCTCCTCAACATTTGCAGCATGAAAACTCATCAGGCTCACAACCCTAAGTGTCCCATGGACTCTCAGACTTTGCCTGGCTTCCACAGTTCCTTTGAACATATCTTCTGGATATGTTTGCCACACTTGTTTAGAGAAAGAGAAGTGAGAATTGAGGAACAGAGGAAACAAAAACCTTGAAATAATGTTAATTGAACCTTCCTTCACACTTACAAAATGCAAGTATTCTGTCCGAATGAATAAATAGGATTTTGCTCAGGTTTTAGTTGGATCAAGCTAAGTTCTATGCACCATTAGCTGTCACAAAAGCTTTTTTAGAAACTACCTACCTAGATGATGTGCATTGCACAGAAATTAGTATTACGTTAAAATGGCTGATTATCTTAATCTTGTTATAATCCTCCTTGTTATAATAAGCCCTCCTTGTTATAATAATCTTTATGACTAAAAATGAATCTTTCTTCAATGGCAAACAGACCTACTGTAAGAACTGGCATAAAAACATCATAAAATCAAACTGCTGATTTATAGCTGAAAATAACCCACCCCTACCTGATTGGAATGACATATGGCAGATAAAATGCACGACTTAATGAAAAAGAAAACACAAATTTCATGCCACCATGTTGTCTATGCTTATTTAGGAACATTTTAAAATTTTTTTGATGTTCTGAAGAGATTGTTACACACCATTCTGGATAGAGGCATTTCAGTTAAAGGTTTAGTAATAAGCCAGCCCTGCTTTAGTGGACTCGCTATTCAAGAACAGATCCTGAAAATTCTTGACTGGGGAAAGACACTTTTCACTTAAATAATCCGAGTGATTTCAGCAGGGTGACTCAGATACGCCAAAAGATAATTCCAGGCAAATCTTTTCAAACAATTCTGTCACCATGCAGTACTTCAAACCTGACCTGCAGCATTCTTGCTAATTTAGTCCTGGACCTTTCTTCTCAAGAGACTGCCTGTTTTAAAAATACTCCAACAAATAATTTAGTGGGTTTCTTTACGAGCTTGTGGTAGAAACACTGGCTTATCCTTAATTAAGAGGCTATATTTAACTGGATATGGTAAAAAAAACAAAGAGCAAAACCCAACCTTCCTTGCACAAAAAACAAGACAATTCCATCTCCCCGCCTAGACTGTCTCCACAAGCCAGATGCTACATTCCCATCTTTCTGGCTGACCAGGCAGGTATCACAGTGGGTGTGCCCATGTCTACACTGCCACGGACTCAGAAGAAACACATCCTCCCAGTCCCACCAAATTACAGCCCAGTGACATGTGCTGCACACATTGTGTCCACTTTGGAGCAGGCTGTCCTTTGGGGGCAGCTTTTACTCTCCCAGAGCTCTCCTGCAATTATTGTTTCCTCAGGTTGTGCCATTGTGCTCTTCACACACCATCAACCAGCTTCAGCCTCACCAGCTGTTGAGCACAGAGGAGGAAGTGAGGCAGGGGTGAAAGGAGGGCAGAACTGATGGGGAGGGGCACTACTGGCTGCTCTTTTACACAAGATATTGAATTTTAAGCTTTCCACTCAGGTGGAAAGGTCTGGCAACTCTGACACCCTCTTTAAATTTTGCATTCACTGCTGCATTGTCACTGCTTCTGGTTGCTCTTATCCAGCCCAGATCCAGCTGCCTCAGAGGCCTGTCTGGAACACCCCATGCCCTAATCCCTTTACGTCCTGCTGTGGATGGCAGGCCCATTTGAAAAAGGCCACAGAAGGCAATGCACTTTTGGAAAAGATGTGGATGGGATCCTGCTTAGTGATGAAGGGCAATGAACAAGAGATACCAGCTGAATAAAGTCCTCTCTTGCTTTGGACTCTTTCCAGAGCCCTTACCCTGACCCAGACGTTGCAGCATGTTACAGTACAGCAGAAAAATAACCACGTCTCCCTCAGTAAGTCAGAAATGGAATTGCTGTGATGGGAACTGCCCCTGGCACTAATGATGCTGAGGCCCTGGGAAGCAGGGAGTAGTTGGAAGAGCGCTGATGTGCTCCTGTGAGTTCCACAGTGCTCAGCTCCAGATTTCAGGTAGGAGGTCAAAAGAGGTCATTCCTACACAGCACCTGAGCAGAGCTGACAGGTCACTGGGGTGTCCTTCCCACCCCCCTGATTTACAGGCATGCACATGAGCAGCAGTCAGACATCCTGGTAAGGCAGAGAAGCCATGTGAGAGATGGCAGCTCCCAGACACTGACCAAGAGTCATTGACTGGTACCAAAATAATCCACCAGGAATGGGTGGAAGGGAAGGGGAGGCATGTCAGTGAGAATGGAGTTTCTAAATAACATGTTTAAATTTAAAAATAATGTCCAAACCTGCAAATTGTCTCTTCCCTCAGAAAGTAGCAAAGGTACAACAGAGATTGCATCCAATGCTTTGGCAGTCATGTATTTTAACAAAGAGATCTTCCACTATTATTCTTAAAAATTAAACTTAAGTCCCCAGTGCTGCTAAATAACTAGATATATTTTAGCATATTCTATATGCTTGTGTGGCTGTGGGAGTTGATTTGGCACAAATAAAAATGTATCTATTTGTCTACATATACCCTCCAGTTCTGTTGTCAAATAAAATAAAAAAAATTTTAAAAAATTAAAAAATAATCAAAGTTTCACATTCAGAAGTATGGAAAAAGAAAAGCTGACAATCTTTTTTTTTTTTTTCCTGGCTTGGGCAATGAGACTGTGTCTTTTGGGTTCCCCTTGCTAAAGTGATCACAGATGCCTAATCCCCTTTGGGTTCCCCTATGACACATTAAATACCAAGCCAATCCAAACACACCTGTGGATTTTAAAGCCTTTCATTGAGCTTTAAAAATAACCATAGATATTCTTCATCTGAAATACACCAGAGCTACTCTTCCACTTAACTGTGGTGCAATGATCTGGAGGGTGAATGTACAGAAACAAGATCAAGTTTACAACCCAGAAACACCTAAATGGGAATTAGATTAATACCCTTGGAGTGCTGGGACTTAAAGACTAGCATCCAAAATTTCTGCTGCAAACAACGGGCTGACTGGCTGGAAAGACAAAAGTGGTGAATACAGGGTAGTTAAGAACCATGAATATTATTTATTCATTAAAAAGAAAACTGTGAGGTACCAGAAGAAATAAATCAGTTGAGATAGGGGATACTGGAGACATTGCATGAGGCCTGGATAAGCCCTTGGTGAAGCAAATTGCACAGCTGTGCAGGATTTGTATTACCTGGGCTGAAGGAGGAATTAAACTGGAGCAGGTGCACAAAACACTTCAGATTAAGGGATTTGTTTTATGAATTTAATGATTAGAAATGCATGGCTTGTTCGGCCTAGCTGACTGAAGGCTGGCAAAGAGAAAGTCAGAGCCAGGGAGATAAATTTCAGAGAAATGCTATGAAGATGTATAACACTGGCAACAACGATCTATGGATTACACATCTTTAACCAGTACTTACTGGAAATTAGTTGTTTGTTTATCAGAGACACAAGTTTCTAGTACTGCAAGGGTGGAGGGAGAGCAAAAATCCTTATTTATAGGTTGGATCATGCTCAGTTCTGAGGTGAATTGCACAGCATGGAAAAGAGGTGGATTGGGTGACTTAGGATGAGATTCTCCTAGTGGCCTGGTTCTATGATACTGTTAAAGAGGGGTGGTTAACTTCTGCCCATGTTGAAGCAGGTTGTGCACTTGAAATGCTCCCCTAGTTTCATATAGATGAAAATCTCAAGAGCAATAACATGTAGAAAAGCACCTAGAAAAATCTACAGTATTTTGTGTATGAGTCAGGAACAAGGAAGGCCCCTATTATTCTCTGTTACTTGTTCCAATTTAAATAACAAAGGCATAAAAGTGAATGTGAAAAAAAGCAATAAAATTATTAAGTAAGTATTTCACAGCAGTCATTGAAAAGTTCTAGTTAATTGTAAAGAGTTTGGATCAGACCAGAGAATTTTGTTTTCCCAATGATTAGAGAAGAAAGGAAACAGTGAGGTAAATAACCAGGTAGAAATAATGATGCACTTTAAATCTTCCACATGAATGAGTTGATCTGTTAATAGCTAATGCACTGTGCTGCTCCCCCTCCCTTCCCCCCCCAACTGTAATCAGCCTTTTGTCACATACCAGTGAAATCCATTAGCTGCAACTTCCTTATCAACTTCCAAGGCTTTCCAGCTACTAAGATATTTGCATATTTAACGATTCATTTGACTGGTATCAACTCTCATTTACTAAGTGCCTGAGAAGAAAATCGCGGCATAGTGTGTAGAAGTTCTGTTTAAAAACAAGAAAGTACTGACAGCTCCTTCCAATACACAGATTTATCTGAATAAATGGGATTGGAGTAGACTTGGTAAAAAATCTGAGAAGCATTAACAACTTTTGGACCCATATTTTAATTTAATGATTAGGAATATAAGTGAAAGCTCTTCAGCATTTAAATCAGCTTCTAATTCCACTTGCTTTATTTATTTCACTTTTCTCTGCTCTACTTGCACCAAATTTCCTTCACTTGTCTACTCCTAAATTATTTCAGCAGTGCTACTTTCTGGTACTTATGACATCACCACTACAACGCCAGCAGAAAAACAAAAAGTCAGAGATCAAGAACAGGAGCAAGCTGATAAAGCCTTGGGAAGATTCTGTTTAGACACAAACGCCATGGTAGTTTTATTGGCAAAAGAGATAATGGAGGAGTAATGCCTGACAGTCACACAGAGGTTTTACCAAACGTATCCTTAAAAATACACATGAATTTTGGATTGGTCTTTAACATGCCACATTAACTGCTTCTGAAGAATGAGAAGCGGATAAAAATGTAAAATACTGACTTACCTCTAATATTTTTGATGGCTTTCAATAGCAGTACATAGACTCACACACTTTAGACTTTTGCTACTCTGATAACTAACCTTGGAGAAAACAAAACTTATTCTTCTGCTTTAAAAGTTTTCCTGATCTGTTACTCTGGCTTCAGCTGAGTATGCAAAGTGACAAGAGGGAGATGGACAGCCTCACTCTCTGAAGGCTTTGGTACACAGCCTCCTAATCATTGTTAATGAAGCATTGTAGAATGCTGCAAAGAAATATCAAACAGCATAACCTCATGCTAACTTGAAACTGATTTAACTTGCTTTGTTTCTGCTCACCACATATGTGAACTCCAGTTATATGCAGTTTATGGGACATTGGCCCTTTGTAACATCTTTGCAGGGAATAGGGGAAATTAACTGTTAATAACATGGGTTAACATGAGGATGATGATATTGCTGATTAACAGATCTGGGAAGATTCAATATCTTCTTATTAGGCAAAATGTTAATCAGAGGTATCTGTGACAAAGTCAGATCTTCTTTATAAAGTTCAGCTAAGCATCCTCATACAGTCCAGTAATTACAGGCATAGTATTTAAGGCTTCATTACATTAATCTGAACCTCTTAGAATGTTAATTTTGAGGAAGCTTTACACCAGAAGTTTCACAGCAGAAATATACTTTTCAGAAATGTAACTGACTTCCTCTTCAACACCATTCATTTAAGATGATAAATTATTTGCATTAAATGCATTATTTATTATAGCATCAACATGCCTTTATCAATGTTGTTTAGACAATTTATACTTACATTACTGGGCAATTATGAACAAAAAGGCAGCTCAGAACATTATATTCTCTGGTGCACATAGGGCAAAATATAAACAACAACTGCTACCTCAGGTTAAGCTGTATAACAAAAACAAGCTAATAGACAACAGTGTATTTTATTTCTGGCAGCACTAAAGGTATTTTATGCACTGTACACAGGGAGAATAACAAGTATCAACACTAATGCAACACAGCACAACTCTGTGGAAGAGTTAATCTCACGAGTACCAGATTCAGGAGCTAACATTCATTGATGACATTGACTTGAAAGGTCCATGAATAGCATTCAGCAGCTCAGCTCAGTTATTGCAGAGATAAATGAAAGTTTTATTTTGAAACTTGAAAATTCCACCCTGTATTAATTAAGCATTAAAGCTGAGTTGCATGACTAAACTGAGCAGTTCAGAGAAGCTAACCAGGAATTTTCTAGTCAGTGTTTCTCATTCCACAGGAACTCCACAGTACCACATGAAATTATGAAGCTGCAGGTTGTAAGCAAGCATACAGAAACATATGAACTGTGTGCCTGAATCCACTATGTTCCCCAGGCCAGATGCACCGAGGAAACTCAGAAGCAAACCGGAGAGGTTCACAAGAAAAAAAAGGTTTCAGCAGTCCAAACCACAGACTGTCACAGGACATGGGAACTTGGGTTGTGAACATTCAGCTGTCCTGAATACCTATCACTGGATAAACTGAACCTTCAGAGAAGGCAGATCTCATCTTAGCAAACTGTCCTGCTGGGCTGACCAGAATACTGCTCTTCATGTGTGAAACCCTCAAGGAAGACCTCAAGAAGTTTTCAATATTTACATACCACAAGAGAAGTCCTCAAGTTTTGGGCTTTGTGACAAAACTTTGTGTTACAGTTTTTGTAACTCCCCTCATCCTCAGACTAGTTTGTTTATCACTCTGATGACAAAGCAATTCATGTGTGTATCTTCCTCAAGAAGAACAAGTCCATGTCATGTTACAAACCACCCAACAATTAATGTGAATTTTACACACTTCTCATACAAATGTTTTCAGGGCTGGTAGGAAGAACAGAGACATGATTTGCCTTCCTGTTCTTGCACACATGAAGTTTTACCACCTCTTCTGAGAAGCAGCAGTGAAAACTGCAATTTATGGGGCAGAATATCTTGTTATCTGCCTACAAAGACACCAAAGAAAAGAACTTTATCTTGCTTGAAAAGATATACAGGTTTTTCCTTAACATTTCAATTTCTGCAGAAAATATCCCTTTTGACTACTCAGTGCACCAAACTCAGTGAGGTAAAGCAGGGTGAAAGCTGCCAGTGAGCAAAAGTAAAAAGAGCTGAAGTTTCACTTAGAAACAAGGGCACGGGTCTCTGAATTAATGCCTGTGGAAGAAACACTTTCTATATACAAGAGGATTGGAGAACAGCGAGGCAGACCATCCTGAATCAACATATTCAGTGCAAGAATAACAAAACACGCATCTTTTTTTTAGAAAAAGTTATATTTTTCAACCTACAGTAAGTCTATGGTCCCAGGTGTATTGAGAAAGCTTTGATGGTGTGTATCAATATATACGACACAGTCAGAGCAGCTTGTGTGTAAACACAGCTACATCAGTGAATTACAATTTGTTCTAGTAAAATAAAAATCTTCCCACACAGTTATTCTGAGGAAGTAGTTGATGTTACAGCCACTCTCACAGTACTATTTATCCCAGTTTATACTGCTATATTTGTATACAGTCCATATGTTGTTTAGGCATCCCTGCTATAAACAGTGCATCCCTTGCATGCCATGTACAAAGTGTTTCAGACCAACTTCCCACTTCCCCTCCCCCTTTCCAGTGTGCTGGCTTACATACAAAGCCATCAGCAAGACAAACATAAAAGAAAATGTATGTCTTCCTTGAAATCCTTGAGTGCTTCAGCCTATATTCCCTGCTCTTCACAAAGCCACAGCCCTCAGCAATCTGCACCACATCACACCATTTATGCCAGCAAATCCTCAAGCACCAAGACTTCCTATCTGACAAGGGATTTACTAAATACCACCACCCATCTGCAAAAGCCTCTCCATTGCATGCTAATATCCATGCCTTTATAAAACATGAAGATAAAGTTTCACTTCCTCTCTTTCTTTCTACCAGGAGCTGCAAGGATCCTGGAGGGTAACAACTGAACTAACAGGAATGAAGCAGCATTACATTTAGGGATGCACAGGGGCTCCAGTAATCTGTCTTGCTAACCCCTATCACAAAAATACCCATGTGCCTAGTTGCCCAAAAGCAAGGCTCTGTTTATCTGAATAGTGCTTTTCCAGTTGTTCTCCTCCACTTCAGATCAGTGGACAGTCCTGTCCAGCTCCTGCAAGTGAAAGCTCTCCAAGAGCTCTCCTGAGTTATCTCCCTACCTGGCAAGTGTTTGTATTTTACCCAGCTTGACTAACAGCATATGATTTTACACTTCTTTGAGAGCAACAGCTTTTGGTCATCTTAGAATGAAGTGAAGGTAGTGTTTACATTTACTATGATACATTTTGATGGCATTCCTAGGAGGCAGCTGATTTCAAATATTGACCAGAAAAAGCATCTTCATTATTTATGCATTGTGAAAATCATCCAAACTTAGATCTTAAATATAAGGTCTAACAGGTGCAAGATTACCCAGTAAAAGATATATTAATATCATGATACTTACAAAAAGCAAAAGCAGAAGTGGAGTTATAACAATACCCTGGAAGAGACAAACAAAAACAGTCTGTTAGTCAGGGAAGCAGAATAATCTTTACATTCTTACCTTACTGCATGGAAATACACAGACATCATTAAACATCATAGAAATTAAGGAACAAGCTCAACTTTGCTATTCATTGAGCATGTTCTTTAACATTTATACAGCAATCATTTTATAGACTACAGTCAGTACCAAGCACCTTTTTTTACGTTTTTGCACCTAAGCCCCTCTGCTCTAAAAGATGTGATATACAGGAACATGGATCATCTATTAAAAAAAAAAAGCATATTAAAGATCTCCCCTCAGTGTGCTGCATCTTAACTTCACTAAGCAGCTCCTCCTTAGGGGGAGACTTGATCAAGTCCCATGCCACCCAGTCCCAGGTCCCCTTCTGAGCAAAAGCTGCATCAACTGTGATGAATTAGGTGTCGTGACTGTGTAATGTAAGCAGATATTCCCCAAGGAAATGAGCTGAGATCTCAAAACTCATTTCACTTGATTAGACTTCATGTCTCACTGGTAGAAGGCAAGTCTTTCATCTAATTTAATCACACAGGACCACCTCGGCTTTCCACATCCCCCAGGCAGATGCAAGCAAAAAGATTTGTTGTCTTCACTGACAAGGAACAGGTTTAAAGCTGATGATTGGACAAAATAGAGGATTTTAAGTTTCATGAAAGCAAATCTCAGAATGAGTTGTTTGGGTTGGGAGTTAACATGACATGCATCACTTTCATAGCTGCAAATAGCAATTCCCCATCATCCTTCCATCTGACTTCAATATTTTATTATTGCTCAATAAAACGATTCCATCATTTAATGCATGCTAATTCATAGAGCTGGCTCAGAACTTCTCTAGGCCAGGACTATTCTTCTTCCACATAGGTCACAACAATAGTGAGCTTTTCAGCTATTCACAAACTTTATTTTTAAAGGACAAAGGTCCAAAACACGCTCACATTTATCTAAAAGGGTGCTTATTTTATATTTTATTTAGCTACAAGCGAAAAACAATCGAACAAAAAACCACAATTGTCTCCTACTTTTCACTTAACTTTGAGTAACATGGCTTTACTTCAATCTCTTTGAAGAAAATATAAAGAAAGCCCTTAAACAACTAGTTTTGTATTTGCTTTCTGGGTCCGCAAAAACCATCACAGACCCAGATGAACTATCAGCCACAGAGAGTTCCTATTGTGTTGCTAAAACAAAATACAACAAATAAACGCCACAAATTATAGCAGACAGGAAGGATTAGGGAGGCAACAGTTAAGCTGTGCAACTTGAAGGCTCTGCAGAATTTAAAAACATATTTCAAAATAAATAATACATGCCATATCTGACTGCCCCACAGCCCAGCTATCCATAATAATTTATCTTTTTGCAAATGTCACAATTGAGATAGATCATAAAAGACTGAAAAGAGAAGTAGAAGTAGTAAGAATTCCTTCAGGGAGTCACTCACTATTTACAGGAGGTCTAGACCAAAATGCAAATAACAGATATGAAGAAATATAGGTGTTCAAGTACAGCAGCTGGAGAGAAGAAACAAAAGTTGAGGAAGGGAGGAGGCATCAAGGGCTGGACTTATACTTACATACAGCAGAATCTAGGAGGAAGAACTGACTGCAAGATCTGTGTAATGCAGGGACAACACAGTCACTTCATCAGAGCGGCCAAATTCCAGCTTTTAGGGACAACTGCTCAGAGTACCTGAGCCAGACTTTGCCCTCCTCCCCCTTTCCCCATTGACAGGTACACTGCACACCTCAAATACTACCAGACATTACTAAGTGCCTGCGTGTTCCCTTAGTCTCCTCTAATTTTGGGATGGCAGAACATCCCTGCAGCAGGGTTCCACCTTCAGGCTTTTGCACAAGTGAGGAGGAGCATGGATGGAGCAGGAGGTGATGCTCCAAAAGCACCCTGTACAACAACTGAGCACTGGGTGTAGGGAGAAAAGAGCACAGCCAGCTCTCCTCTGAACCCGAATGAACCCATTGATTCAGCACCATTGGCTATTTCTTATGTGCCTCATGCCTCAGCATGGTTTTACATGTAAAAAAAAAAAAAAGGAAAAAAAGAAAAGGCTAAAAACCAAACCAAAGCAACCTTAATCTTGTTGATAAATCAAGATGGTGTCCTTCCTCCTTGGGATTGGAGCTGTGACTTGCTACTTAATTACTTCAGAAGCTTACCCATATTAACACAATGGGCAACAGGCACTGCTAATTCAAAGCATGTGCCACAAAAGGAAACTGCATCTTTGTGACAGTAACACCACTTGTAATTCTGTAAGTGGAGAGCAAGACAATCCTCCTACACATCATGAAAAGATTTCTGACTGAGCACGCTGCAAATCTAGCATTCAAAGGGTCAATTTTAGCAATTTGTTATTACATTTTGCTATTAAACCTGGTGATCTTAATAATCAGAAGTGGGTTTCCTGTTGCTTCACCACAGAAAGGATTTACAAGGTTGAACTTTTCCATTTGCAACACATACACAATTCCCTGGGAAGCTAAACAATTACCTGACAGAATAGACAAGTTCATATTAAAAAAGAGATGCTGTTGCTGAATTAGAGTAATTTGATGTTAAAATTTTATTTTGATAAGGAGTGCCAGTTTGAAAAACCACAGGGATTACATTAAAACCAAGGGGTTTTTTTCTTCAGTCAATAGTGCAGTGGTGGCTGAGATGGTTTACAGGTGCAAGCAAAGCACAATTTATTCAGGGAGGGAACCTCTGTTACCCAACTGATGGAACTGCTAAAGAAGAAACTTTGGGGATGTAAAGCCCTTCTATATGTTAACCTGAAAACATTGATGTTCTTTTATGTGCTGAAGCCCTTCTCTTTGGGTTCCTGCCCCAGATATAAAGAAGGGCTCACCTGACCATGTCTAACAAAAGGCATTACCTTTCCCTGCACACAGCACCTTGCTTCCACACATTACCTCTTCATTAGGAACATACTCCTCAATGTGCTCCTGAGCATTATGTGATGTATCTCAATTCATACCCACTAAAGTATAACAAATAGGGCACTTCCAGTCTAAAGCCTACTGACAGAAAATACAGGAGACAATTTACATTTTGAAGGGAAAGTCCAAAGTCTGACTCACTAAGAATAAACAAAATATGGAAGAAAACAGTTACTCCAGAGCCCAGCCCACACTCCAGCAGAGGTTTCACAAAGATGAGAATTATTCTGACACTGGCACTGTAGCTGCTTTCTAAGATTGCAGCTGGCTGAGAAGCACAAAGGAAGCTAAAAATTAAAATAAAGATGATCATTTCTAAGTGCATTGGACACTGAGACTATCAGAAAAGAAAATGGGACTAAATTTGACACTTTTCCCTGCCTTGCTTTCCAAGCAAGTGCTGTCAAATACACAGTGTATGGAGACAAACAGATTGTAGGTTAGCACTTCCAGAAAAAGCTGAGCATCTGCCCTTGAGAATGCAAGGTCATTACACAGTTTTAGCATCTCCAAAGTTCGGGGGGAGTGTCAGGCTTCCCGGCTGCTGCCCACAATGGAGTCAAAGTTGTAAAGTGACTGCCGTTTGCTATCTGCAGAAAAACTTTCAAGAAATCCATTTACACCTCTGATGTGAAAGACTGACTGAATATATTTCAATGATTTTAGTGGAAAGGGCAGGAAAAAAAATCTCAGCCTGACATGAGACAACATAGGAGTCTGAAGATATTTGGAAATATCTCCCTACAGTAAAGATCATGAAACTGATTTTATTTAAGAGAATTTAAATATAGGTTTGTGTGTGGAAGCATGGACGTAAACGTACATATTAACAACAAGGATGCACTTGGAGATCCATTTAATTGTTATTTGCTTTGATTAGATAAAATTGCTAAGAGGTTTTCTATAGGTTTCATCCAGCACAGCATTGGTGTAGAGCAATATTAAAAGGTGTTTATCCTCCAAAACAATCCATAAAATCAATACATGGAGTTGGCTGCCAAATCAGACAGGGAAGGGAAGTCACCTAATGAATTTGAAACTATGGTGGCAAATCATTAAGAATGAAATTATGCAAATAGGAAGAAAGAGGTGGGCACAGATCCAGAGGGACACATGGTAGAAGACAAGAAGGGATTATTGTAATGAGGCATGAAATACATGTGAAGTTTCCTTCGTTTTCTTTACCCACAAATTTCCCATGCAATTTTTCATCATTCTTACAGGTCATCAGTACGACAGGCATGTGGCAACTGCTGGTGAGAAAAACCTAAACCAAAGTCACGTCTGATTTGTCTAAAGAACCAGGGCTAGAAAGCAAAAAAAAGGGTTTTGTAATAAAGGTGTAATACACAAATGTATATTTTTCTGAACTCAATTACCTACTCATGCTTAATGCTACAGAGGGTTCTGAGTGCTTCATCAGAGCAGGACACAAAAGAAGCAGAAGTGTAAGTAAGTAGTGTAAGGTAAAAACATACTGGGCAGCATTTCCACGCTACTACTGATAGGGTAAGGTGTGAGAAAAAAGCTTATGAACACTAGATAATTTCATCAGAAGACAAGCATAAATGAAATGAAATCAGTCTTCTTCTGTGTACAGCAGTATTTCTCAAATGACTATTTCAAGAGTCGCTGGCACTTTTTGGAAAAGAAAGATCAACCAAACAAAAGATTAACTCAGCTGGTTAGAGTATGGGGTTAATAACATCAAAAAACCCAGCCTGCACACCCCACCTCCCCACACAACAAACAAATGTTCCAAACACACAACTGTAGTTTTTATGATTACAATGAGACAGAAACTTTATGCCAAAATATGTATTATTTCTATTTCTTATGTCTTTTTTTCCCCCTTGATATTGTGCTTAGAAGTGTGTTTTCAATTTTTTTTTCCTTTATTTTTAACAAGTTTGCAGAAAACTTTATAATATTTCACATTTTAAAAAGAGAACCCTGCCTCTAGAAAAGTGCTTCTAGGTCTGAATCAGGCATGTTTGTGAGCAACAGAACAGCTAGTACCAAAGTTCTGACAGAATGTTCTCAAAAAAAAAAAATATATATATATATATATTAAAAAAAATAATCACAAAACAAAGAAAGTGGGCACTCCTAAAGATAGAAAAGCTGATTGCTCAATGTTTTCACCAACTTGACAGAGATTGTAAAGACCACAGCAGCATCAGAGCCAACTCTAAGTCTATTCAAATCAAGGAGCACAAGAATCCCACTACCCTCACCCCAGTCACAGCTCCACAGTTCCACTTCACAGCATCACCCCTGAGTAAACACACTGTTTATTACCTGTGATACCACATTATTCATCACCTTGAATAAACTGATTTAAGGTGTACTCCCATGTCAGACTGCTTTGCAGCAATCGTAACTTTAGATATCATTTATAGAATGATTCCTCCTGCTAAAGCACAGCTTTCACATACCAAAATCCTCAGAAATTAGCTGCCTTCTCCCTTTTTCCACCTGCCCCCACACAGCTTTAGAACTATGCAGAACCTCTTGACAGACACCACACATCAAGATAAAACCCCCTATACTAAATATACATACTTGGTTCCAAACCAGAAGGGCAAAATCTGCTAAAAATCAGGCTGGGACCAAGTTCTTGGGAAACCACAAGCAGGCACTGAATGCAGAAGGGGCATGACAGAAAAGGGCCTGATAGCAGGTGCAGAGGCAACTGCAGGTTTTACATATCTCAGTTTTTAAGTACTAAATCATTTGAGCATGAAGATTTCAAGTTTGTAACTGAAATTATTTCAAAAACATTTCAGTGCCTTAGTATTTGGATCCAGTGGCTGCAGGAGCCACATTGAGAGACTATCTTTTTATGGGCTCTTTAAACAGCTTTTAATATTTTTGTAAGCACTGCTATACAAGCTATGCTGTTCATTTGACTTGATGGCAGCAGAGATGACAATTTTCTGTTGACTGAGATGTCAAAATTAATTCCCACAATAAAACATGTTTCCCTCCTGTTTCTTACTTTGCCCCCATGTAAATGACAAATGTTTGGTTCTCTCTCTTGCAGTCTCAGAGATTAAATTACAGCTTTCTCATATTCTTGTAATTTCAGTCATTTCCCCAAGATGCAACCTGTGTCCCTGTGTTGCTCCCCCATGGACATCACAGAAGCTCCTGATGTCAGATAATTACTTGCCTTTTGTTTTCCAATTCAATTATTTTAAAAATAATTTCAAGAGTAAAACTCCTACTATACATTCCTCTTCTGTCAGCTACTCTAATGACATTGTTGGTTCTGAGAAGGCTTATACAACTGCAATTATTCAAAATAAAATATGCAATTTAGTACTTTATGTCTTGTTCTATATGAAATGACTGTTCTGAAAGCTGGGGAGAACAAAGGCTTATGAACTGATGCTTTTTAGGATGCTTAATACATCCATTCTCCCCATAATAATTAATAGGAAAATCTGAAAAGACATTGAAAGTAGTATGAAGTTCACACATTTTTGGTAAAATGATAAATCTTGTAGCCCACCAAGATAACAAACTGCAATACAAAATCTAAAACACAATTCTACGTAATAACCCTAATTCAACTATAATTATAAACAAGCACCACAACAATGGCTGCAACTCATGCAATTAGGCCAATATTAGATTTTAATAACAAAACTGTGAAATTAGAAGCACTATGTCAAAATAGCTTTTGATTTATCAGAGGGGCCAAAATAAACCAGATTTCATATTAACTATGAGATTATACAGAGGGCTTTGTGAGTTGTTCCAGACATTGTACCATCTTTGTTCTGTTGTATTAATCTAGTGCCCCCCAATTGTGGGAATGGACATTAATTTGAAAAAAAAAAAAAAAAGATGAGATGATGTTAAAAAGCTTACCAGCGTCAGATAACAGTAGAAATCAAAAGCATTTCCAGTATTTATTAATAATTACTCTTTAAAGATGTCCCTCTTGCCTACATTTTATTCAAGTGTGAAAAATGCAATCAAAAGGAATGTGAGCAGCTAGAGTTCAGTTCTTTCAACAAAACAGATCAGAGAAACAAACACCCTGATCTGAACTGCCAGCAGTAATACTACCACACTTGTCACAGATGAAGTGTAAAGAATAAAACCAAAAGGAGAGAGCATTTTTTTCAATAAGGTTAAGGAGTGAGTTTCTAGCATGAGACTGAGCATTAAACCAAGAATAAGAAAAGAGTATTTTAGAAAGGTAAAACTAGAGTTAAGCCCATTTTGCCTGGCTTTCCCAGCAGAGGGCATCTTAAGCACATTAGAAATTTTCCTTACACAGCAACAGAATAGTTCAGAACACAGCAGTAATGACCCTGAAGTTCTAAAGCAACTATGAAAACTTCTTGCTGCTTCGCAGGAGATACAGGAGTAATATCTGGAATGAGGCACAAAATACAACACAAATCTCAATCAGAGCTGGAAATTACCACTTCCATCAAATGACCTGAAACCATCAGTTAGGTGGGAGCTGGCTGGCAGGGTGTGGAATAGCTTCTACAACAGGTAGGATCCCAGGTGCTGCTTCTGGCCCCACTTCCCAAATGCTGCAACCTCTCCACAGCAGCTCCACAGCTCTGTGTGTGTCCGAGGAGATTCCAGTGGGCCTTTACTCACATTTCTGGAACAGGATCAAGTCATATCCACCAACTTCCTGCAACTTTTTCTTGCCTCTCTCTTGTGCAAGGCATTTAACTCAGCTGTCTTGTTGCCATCTTCAGTGAGTTCAAGAATACTGTCGAGCCTGCTGGAGCTACATTTTTCACTTTTTTCACCATTTCCTCTTCAGCTGCTTTTGCTGACCATCACTCCTGGCCTCAAGACTTTCTTCCTCTCCTTTACCTTCCACCTCAATGGAGCCTTTTAAAACTTCATGCTATGCAAATATTTTTCCTAATTCCAGCTGATTAAACCACTGTCTGTTCCGATTCAAACCAATTTCTCATGGGGTGTCAGCAGAGAACAACATCACTAAGGTTCTGTATGTCAGGACAGGAGTTTATACACTGGCATTAAATGAACCTTGGTCAGAGGAGCCATAGAAGTGAGAAAGGAACTTTTCAATCACACCATTACTCTTTTCAGAGTGACTCCTTTGTCTTTGCAAAAATCCCTTGGACACAATCCCACAATTTCTACCACTTCAAGCAGGCTCCACACCATATGAGCATGACCTCAGTGGGACTCAGGAGGAAAGGCAGAGAGCTTGTAGGATTAGGGTGTCTAGCTGTCTTTTCCTTCCTTGGAAAAGGGTTTAAGATATAATAAGGACATAATAAACCTTATTAGGTGTGTTGGGGTATACTTCAAGTGCAAGGTATATTAGTGCAGTGTTAAGGATGTGCCACAGTTTCTCCTTTGTTCGGTACATAAAAAATAAAAATGAAGTAGCAGTAACAAATATGTTTCACAAGAAAAGGCTATTTTTGACCAAATTTTTAAGCCGGTTTTCTTAAAGAAGAAAGTTTAAAAGAATCTAAATTTCCCCTGTATTTGGATTCATGCCAAGTCACAGGCAAATCTTAATTTAAATTACTAAGAAGCCATTCCCAGCAAAGCATGCCAGCCTCAGCACCTCTGCTCCCACAAAGCCATGTGGCACTAGATGGTGCTGTGGGACCTTCCAGGGAAAACAATCTCCTCATAAAACAGAAGTTATTGCATTGTTCAATTAGCCAGAGAGTTGATTCTGTATTTTGAGACGCATTGAAGAGTACTAAGTCCCAACAAAAGAAACCAGACCCACAGCAATGGAAGGAAGACACTAAGTAAACATTCTGCTTTGACTGGCATTGCTTTTTGGAGTAGCCAAGTGCCACTCTTCCACTGGAAGGCTTCTTGCCTCTCCTTCCCAAAGGAAAAGGATGCCGTTTTTATGCTCTACACCAGCCTTGCTTTAAAGTGTTCTAAACAGAATTGAAACAGTCCCAAGTCACAGCTCCAACAGCGAAGGTCCCCACAAAACTATTCTACCATTCTTTGGGACTGGACCTCACCACCCTTCAACAGACACCATTTTATTCTGGTCAATGTTTAAGAAATTATTTTGACACAGTAAGATTTGAATTAATGAAACTTTGAATTAACTAATCTGTCCATTTACTTTTCCTTTTACATGATGATCAGTAGTGTGAAAAAAACTCAGAAGCATAAAAGAATGATTACAGAAACCTGAGGGGAAAGCTATGGCAAATTCTAGAGAAATGAGCAGTTATAAGCAGTTATCAAAATTGATTCTACTTATTTCTTTCTATAGCTTTCCATGTAATTGAAAACTATTCAAGTAGAACAGGCTCTGTATAAAGACACCACCAACAGATAAAGCAAAGCACATTGTAACATAAACACTATGTTTAAATAAACTGATCTCCTTCATTTTTCTTCAAGCCAAGAACCTCAAACAGTGCAAGTATAAACACTGCAAAACCCCTCCTTGAGGCATGCAAGAAAATAAAAATTTTATATAATGGCTAGGAGCATTGAGCCAATAAAAACCTATAAGGGTTAATTATGCATCAGTAGTAGTAAAACACTTTCTTAGCATTGCAAAGGTCCCTTGGTGACCTGCTATTCAGAAATACCACCTAAAACTTACCACTAAAGTGCTGATATAATTCTCCACTCCCCCAAAATGTGGGTTTTATCTGCAGTGATATGAGATGAGATACTATCCCCTCACCCCACATCAAGCCAACAGCATAATTTGTCTGTAATTATTGTTATGAATTAGATAGGTTACACTGGCTTTATCAGAAAAATGTCTCAGCCAAAGCGCCACCTGCACTCTGTAAGGTGAGAAATGCCCTCCAAATCCCCCAGGATCCTTCAAGATCATTCCCAAGTCTGATGGAAAGTTAAGCTATCATCAATTAGTTTCAGAGTGAGCTCACTCATGTATTCTTTTTTTTATCTTTAGCCTAAGTGCCCTGAATTGTTTTAATAAAATGTATGACAAAGCCCATTTAATCTGTTTCCCCTGTTATTCTCAGGTAGCATTTCCACTCAGCATTGAGTATTTCCAAGGCCAAACCCAACCCAAATGCACAGAAGCCCATGCATAGACACAAACCCCCCAAACCCAGCCCCCAATATGGTAATCTATATTGCTTGTGTTCTGTGCTGCCTGCCTGGCCCCAAGTCATCAATAATGAATAGAAATGTACAGCTACAGCAGTAGCCTGTGTCATGGGCTTGTCAGGGATTTTTGAAAAGGAACAAAAACACAGGTCTGCCATTTGGTTGTGTTCTTCTTCTGCAAACGCAGGAAGGCCAAAGCAAAGTGGCATTTAAAAAGGGGTAATATGATTAACCCTTTTTGTGTGAAATGAATCATTTCCTCAAACATATAGATTAGAAAATTATTTGCTTGCAATGCAACCAGTATTCTCCTAGGCCTGAGAATTCAACAATAATGTTGATTCTGAGCCCAGGGAGGAGAGATTTTTCTATTTTAAGATGATGAATACATCCTCAAGAGGAGTCAAATACCACAGTTTACATAGAGGGAAAAAGGATTTCTTTTTTCAGGAATCCAGCAAGTTCAGTATCAAATAAATTTTGTTCTTGAAGCAGAAACTTAATGCATGCACATATACACACAGTCAGTGAAAGCAATGGCATTATTAAAAATTATGCAGATCCTCATGAATGGGCTAGAAAATATGAAAAAAAAAGGTACTTGTATTTATTATTTCTTTTCAAATGTTCCCAGATACATTTCTACAGACATTATGACTGTGGTCTTACAGGAGTGATTATCTCACATTTTACAAACAGAACACACCAGCTGGTACACTACCAATCCACCCCCTGGGGAGGGTGGGTGGCAGACTACAAAATGTCTACAGGACACACACAAACTAAACTGATTGAAAACCCAGTAGTAAACCCAAATCTTTCTTGCTTTCTACATCTGCATAAATTCCAGAAAAGTCCTGCATTAATATATGTAATTAATAGAAACATTAACATCAATAGTAAATGAGTACATATTCTCCACTTGGGAAGACTCAACTGAAGATGCACCCTTGTCTTCAAAAAACCTGGAACTAGACAAATTGAGGTAATTTATATAAGAAATGAAACTGTATAAACACAAACTTCCAACCTGCCATCAAAAGCAAGACATCTCAATTCAGATTACATTGCCAGGCCTTCTTCTCTACAAGCCAGTAATAAGAAAAAGCACCTGGTTTAAACACAACTGAGGAAAATCTTCAGAAGGCAGCAATCAATAATACAATTTAACCAGCCCACTCTGCGTTCTGACCTAACGTTATCTTGTGATAACTGTTTTTAATGGCTAGAGTGGGATATTACAGTATTCAGCTGAGCTGCAGTGTGCATAAATCGCTGAACGTTCACGGGCTGAATATGTTATTAATGACTGTGAATAAGGAAAAAGGACCATAAACCACCTTTCTGTGGCAGATAATAAAATAACTGCCTCAAAATCATAAGTACGCACTCCAGCACACTAAGGTTAAAAAAAAACCCCAAACCACAGAAATGTGATTCTGTTTAAACTAACTGATTAAATTGAGATAATTTACTTACAAAAGAAACTTTACCCTACTTAAATAATTCCAAAATTATTTCATAGCAGAAAAAGTTCCTTCTCAATTCCAATTCCAAATGCACTTCAGCATGACTACATTAAATATCTTTCATTTTGCAAATTCTATACAGTCAGTAAAAAGTTCTTTTTTCCTAGTGACATCCTTTTGTGGTTTTGTGAGTGGTTAGATACCCTTCCTCCAGCCTTCTGCCAAAACACAGGTTTGGCAGCACAAAACTTCTGCCTTGTTTTGAATATCCCCACGGAACACACAATCTACTTAACACACATTTTGAAGGGCTGAATATGCACATCTGCAACAAGAAAATGCAGGGGAGGTTCTCATATGTGGTAGAATGGGGCAAAACTTCATTCTTGTTATCAATGCCATATGACCCTTTTAAATCCATCTGCTTCAAACATGTTCATTTTTTGGTGTGTTATTCACTAGATAGAGATCTCACGTTCAAGAAAAACCAGTGCCTTTGTTCAGTATCACACTATTGCTCAAGTGACAATGGAAGGGTAAAAAAGTCAGGCAGAGGCATCCTAAAGAACTGCTTTAAAAAAACAAAACAACAACAAAAAATCCAAACAAGAAAACAAACAGGAAAAGAAAAAAAAAAGGGGGGAGGAGTGCAGCAAACAAAATTTGGCTTCGTAGTTCCATTTCCTGTATGGGTTGTGTTGCTCCAACTTGCCATCAGAAGGAGGCTGTTTTTCCCATCTGATATGAATACTGGTTTTGCATTTAAATCATCTGCCCCGAAATGTGGGTCTTTGATTCAGTAACATAACAGAATATTTCCAGAGGGGGAAAATTGTTTCTGAAAACAAAACAGTCCTAGTCTAGCAGAGACTGTCTAGGCAGGGAAGGGAGCTGGTGTGTGAGACTGGAACCAAAGGAAGAGAAAATATTTTCTTCACAGCCCCCACAACAAAGGTTTTTTTTGAATTAAGCTCTTAAGAGCTCAAATGGCAAGACAGAGTTAACTTGGAAGGTGTTTCTATTTTACAGGAGGTAAAACAAGAGAACGACTAAAAGATGTTATCCAAGATTTCTAACTTCCTCTTCTCAGAGCCAGAGTCTTCAGTCTACTTTGTCCTCAGGGAACCCCAGCTCCAGAGGTGGCTCCTTAGTGACTTTTTCTCAGGCTTTGTCCCAGCTCTTTTCAAAGAACCACTGCCAAGGCTGGAAGTTCACAGTATGGGATTAGACCATTTGTGGATTTAAATTTACAAAAGCTTCAGTCCTCTGGATCCAGAATAATTCTCATTCTACAAGAAGAATATATTCCTTTAAAAAGTGGAATCCCTTGCAATTACTCAGTTACATGACACGCTACACACATTCACAGAGCCTCATCAGCTGAAGGGACAAAACATATCCCTAAGGCCTTTGGTTTTTACTGAGGTTTCCTAGGATTTTTGAACCAACAAGAGATTTGTTTGTGCCTATTTTGTGTGCCTTAAAACTTTTCATAAACTGTTTCACCTGGTGGGTGGCAGAGTGGACTTCTCCACAGAAGCTGTACAACACTGAACTGAATCACTTGCTATCCATCCCTACCCTAAATATGGGAATTGCAGGGAGAGCAGCAAGATTTAACTCATCCTAAGATAAATAACTGACACAATTTTCAAAGCAGTTCTTGGATGCTCTGTTTGCCTCATTGATCTAACATAAATCAATGATACGCAACCTAATAACACATTACACGCCACTGCGATCTACCACTGTGAAAATCACAAAACCAACTCATCACTCAGCTCAATATTACCTGATAACAACCAATAGTTACCCATTACAGAGCAGTTTCCATACCCATAACATGGAAGAGTTAAACAGTCTCATCTTGCTGTTGAATATTTGTTCTGCTTGAAAATGAGAAACACACCTCCTGTCTGCCTAGGTATGAAAAGTCTGTCTGTTTCTTCGGAGAACAGATCCATACCCACCAGTTTATTCACTACCAGTTTATTGTCAGCCCTTTTCATTTTAAGTGTAATTTCCATGTGAAAAGGCCACAATTTCATGGGGTTTTTTTACTGAACTCATACTGTATACTCTCACACAGGTGACAAAGTTAAAAGTAACTAGTTACTTTCAATTACACACAACTATTTCATTTTTTTTCCAAAGCAGTTTCAGGCAATGCAAATGCACATAACACAGGCTGGCACAACACTCCAACGGGCAAATCAGGGCTCTATTACTAAAAGGCCACAATGCCATCATCCCTCTTATTTCTGGATCAGACAAAAAGGACATCAGGCTACCTCATACACAGAGCAAAAATAACCATCCTTGGGATGGTTATTATAATATATATAATCCCAATAACTTGGGATGGTCGTTCCCAAGATACAAGCTATCTAAATACATGTTTGTTTTTTTTTTAACCATGCTGTTTTACTGAGAAGGCACATGAAGTTAAGAGTTAAAGACTGCTTGCCAAATGCCTACTAGAGCTTTACATGTACACACACAAAAGATAAAACTGCTGAGTTATTTTTTATATATCTTATGTAAGAGAGGTTTGAGAGGTTTTTAAATGTCAATATTATACTTAAATTAGCATTTCTGGTTTGCCTACAATCAAAAGCCTCCAACATCACAAATCATGACAACGAGGTGGCCTAGCAACCTAGACAGACAGACACAGGAAGTTCAGTCAGTCAGTAATAAAAAGCTTTGGCTGTCTGGCTTCAGGGAGAAGAAAATTGCTTGGATGATCACTTCAATACTCTACTAGGTGATGCACTATTTTATTCTTTCTGATAGCTGCAGTTTAAAAGAACTCAAAACAGGAAAACGTACATGTAAAGGCTGAGCAAAGATGTGGACTGAAGCTTTATTTTGTTTTGTTTCAGATTCATACTTTTGATAGAGCCTAGGGAGCCAGGGAGAGAAGAAAGGAAACTGTCCCCAGCGCCTGACATTAACAAAAGTGAAAACAGCTGCTTGAGTTTCAAGCTACCTGCAGAGTGCTCTAGGAGCAAGGGGCTCTGCTGGGGGGGCAAAAAACCTCTGCAGTGTTAGAAGGCATCACTGCAGTGCACTTGCCAGCAAAACAAAACATACTTATCAAATCATGGGCATCATTTAATTGCTTATCATGATTCACTGAAAATACTCCATCACTCTACTCAACAGCAAATCTACATCTAAATTTACCCTGTGGTGAATTTACTGTGCTGTTCATGAGGGACCCAAGCCTGACCACGCTACTGAGCAACTACAGCTCCTCCCAGAGAAAGGAGGCATTCTGCCACTAGCAGGAAAGTTTGTTTTTTAAAAGAGGTGTTGTCAGAGCTGAGGGTTTTTTCTCCATCCTTCTTCATTCTAATTACATCTAGGCAGTAACAGTGCTAACTCTATGCTAATGAGAAGCTTTAATTTCTTCTGTCAACATGACTGACTTTTCCCTTCCCTAGTCTTCTTGAAGTTTATTTTCTTTTTTGCCTCTTCTCAAAATGCTTTCCAAAGAGATTAAAACTACAACCCTTCAAGGAGCTGACTTCCAAGTACCTAACATACAAGCCTATACTCAGCAGGGCAGTCTATACTCAGCCTATACTCAGGCAGAGGCTCTCTGCACTTTTTGTCACATATATGTTTTTCAATAACTCTTACTTAATCATGAGACCAAGAAACACCTTCTAACTTCATATCTAGTATCAACATCGAAAAAACTCCTAACATTACCTTGTCCTCAGTCCCTCACAACTACTGGCAACTCACTCAGACAACTGATAAATAAATCTGCTTTGGTCATTTATCCAGCAAGCAGTGATTATCAAGATGAACATTTCCAGATTTGACAAGTAATTGCTGTATTAAATACCATAAGAGTACATTTCTCACAAGGTGATGGCCCATCCACGGAATTCTTATAATTAGCAGCAATAATCATTCTGGGTAAGTGACTATTCTCTTCCAAAGGTAATAGCATCTGCTTACATAAAGGGGTATTTTTGGCATATTCTCAAGGTCTTCTTTCTTCTGCTCTGCTGTCAGAACTCTCATTATGCACAGTACCTACAATGGTCCTGCATACTCCAGGTAATTAGCCTTTCCACTAATCAGAGAGCATTTCTCATTGCTGCAAACATACAGGACACTGATGGTTCCTTAACCCTGAGGTTTCCTTTGCTCATTTCTCAAAGAACTGACTCAACACTGGGTACCTTGAACTACTCTTTCGATGCACACCATTTAGAGCTTTCCAAATAAAATCATTTCTGAGTATTTTGCTGGAAGCTGAATTTAAAGACATAAATTATAAATGTTTCAGCTAAAATGTATCCCCGATCTTTCCCTTTCTTCCTAATAGTTAAGAAAATAAAAGCTCACAATATGTTTCTCTGTGACCATCTTCACATGCCTTTGTGCTTGAAAAATTGATTTCCTTAGATAAAAACTAATTTATACCTGTGATTCATTAAGACAAGAAGCTCGTGTTTAGAAGGAAAAAAAGCTGCAGTAAGTGTCTATGCTCTGACAAATGGCAAAAAATACAGCTGATTTAACAAATGAGTGCTCAATCAATGATGCACTGAGGCACATGACAAAGGGAAGTCAAAATCCATTACATTCAAGAACCTCCTTTAAATTCCACTTCAGTGCACTGACCCTGTTGCTCAATGCTAAAGACTTTACAAGGTTTTCGGAAACATTTAGAGAAGCTTTTGTTTTGGCATTCACTCAGCTGCACCTCGCAATTAACACTGCCAGACTCCTCTCCAATCAATTATTCATTAAGATGACGAGCATATCTTTGGAGCCCCTTAACTCCACATCAGAAGTGTGTGAGGGATGATACATCCGTGTGTACTTTGCAGAATAAAAGGCAGACTCTGAGCAGGTTTTAACGTTAAATGAGAACAAGGCTAAAAGAAGCGAAATCAACACTTTTAGTCAAAGTTGAGCTTCAGGCGAGCTGCAGGCAGTGCACAGCATGAGAGAATTTGGCTCCAGAAAGTGCCCATGTGTTGACAGCTGAATAAGAGTTTGAAGGCTTAATGGTAAGAAATGTTCCTTACACTTTACTTACTCAGTTAACTACTCATCTTCTCCAGCTCTGACAGCTGATGACACAAACCCCACTCAATTTTACCAGTTGCTATACAAACATGTTTATTGTGGTTCCCATGGCTAGTATTTTTACCAGTCAAACAAAAAGAAAAAAGCAGGAAATAATTTTCAGGATATAACTACCAAATACAATTGTGCTGAGAAATCAGGAATGTAAAAAAAAAAATCTGAAAGCTGCTCAAACTATAGAAAAAACCCAAATAATTTCAGCCTATTTCTACAACTATAATAACACATGTAAAATAAGAAATTATCAATTTATGGTATGGTAAAACCTACTCTATTAAACACACGTGTTGGTGAGGAAGATATTTGACCCCTTAACATAACTGAGGCACATAGGTTAGGAAGGTTCTGTATTTAAAGCCCACGAGAGATCTAACTGGGGCTCTGAAGTCAGAAGGTGTAAATGGTTTTCCCCACAGCACACAGAAAAACTCTATTTCACAGAACCCTTTAGGTTGGAGAAGATCTTCAAGATCCCACTGTCAAGCTGAAGTTATGAAGTTTTCAGTCCTTGTTTGTATCTGCCTGTTCTACCTGGGTCAGAATGAACAGCCAGATAGGACAGCAGGCAAGATGAGCCTAGAGTTACCTAGAATTTTTGCATTTTCTAAACATCACAGCATGAGTAAAATCTAAAAAACAAACAAACAGTCACAAAAAGAAAAAAAAGAAAACAGCATTACCAAAGACAAGCAAATGGTAGAGCCGTAACTGTAGAAGTGCCCACTGTGCCACCAGAGCAGAATTGAGTTTTCTGAATCTGAACTGGTATCTCAATCTAAGTGTGAACAAGTCTGTAGCTGCTAAATAACATCCCAGTAAAATGCCAGAGATGCCTAATACTCCTCTATTCTGCATGCACACAGTGTTGCCATCCTGAGAACAGCAGCTCTGTGTTTACTTTCTACACATAGTGATAAGCACGTCATTTACCAAAATCCGGTGTATTTTTGGTAAATAAAACCAGGTCATTTGCCAAAGACTGGATATCACGTCCCAGAACCTGATCTTACATTACAGAAACAATGAAAAAAACCCAACTCATCAGCAGCTGGAAGCAAGAGCCAGGCAATGCCTTTGAGCATCTGCAACAGATCCAAGCACTTCAAAATGAAGTGAAATTATGCTCATCATGACTACACCTTGCTCCTTAGGTTATCAAGTGGCTTAAATGCATAACTCCCACCAACTGCATTTCTTGAAGCTACCCAATTCACTAAAGACAGAGGTGCCTAGAAACATTTAAAACAAACAAACAAAAATATAATAAGGAGCTTAGTAGTGAAATTCTCCTTGAAATCAAATTAGGTACTTTGAAAAGTTTGAGAAGTACCTATCATGACTTTACAAAGCATACAAAAAGCTGATTGTGTGCTTCAACAGACAACTGTATATCTGAAACAATGTTCATTATCACACATACTGTAAATGTGTGCAGAAAATCTCAATGTATTGAAATCTTGACAGCAAAAGAACTTAGTGTCATCAGACCAGCATTACTGTACCCAAGCCAGAAACAAAGAGATTTAAATTGTCCTTGGAAGAAGTCTACCAAAAGGTATGAATTCACTGTACAAAATATCAGCTTTTAATATGTCTTTTGTTCCTGTTACACTTCCAGTGATTTCAGAGAACTTGGTTACTCAGAAATAACTGTTTCAAGCAGAAATAAAATATTACCATATCTCCCAGCAAATAGACTGATATTTCAACTGAAGTACAGTCTAAATCCTTACACGATTTCCTTAATGTCCTGATTTGTTCTTTTTGTTCAGAGGTAGCACTTGCATATGTTATCTCTGCTTTTCAAAGAGAAAATAATAATTTAGATTCATATGTAAATTCCATGTTCCTTCATGGATTGTCACAGCAATGCATGACAGACTGTACAGTATTATCATTGAAAATAAAGTATCTTAAAGGAAAAAGAAAAGAGAAACAAGACAGAATAAAAACCCTAATAAAAGCATTACCAATTCCCTGTTTAGCATCAGAGGCCTGAACACAAACTGCAGCTCTGCAATGTAAAGCTCCCAGCTGAGAGCCCTTTTGGACAGTTGGGTGTCAGGAATTTCTGCTGTAACACAGAGGTCTGTGTTCAACGACCAGTTTTGCAAATGCTCATTGTGGAGCTCCCCATCATTTGTAAAACAGATCAAAGGGTCCCACTCAACACCCCCACCCTGTTTATCACTGTGTACGTAACCCTGCCCTCAGGGTGTTTATGAACAATGTTTAAAAGGCAGCAATGCACACAGCTGATCAGACCAGCAGCTGATCAGTATTTAATCACCAAATCCAATAAGGAAACAAATGAGGCAGAGCACAGGGGTGGAAAACAAAGGTAGGTGGAAAATGTTAAATGAGCCACCAATTTATGGAAGATAAAAGCACTCTCAGAAACAATTTACAGAACAATTTTCTTTTTACACGTTTAATAAACATTCTGTCAGAGTAAACGAAATCTCAGAAGCTGGAAGTTTAAAAAAAAAAAAAATCAATTAAAATGAAGTCACAGGGAATGGTGGGGAATTGTTCCTGGCAGTTATTTGATACAGTATGGTTAATATTTCTAGTCAGGCAAATTAACAGTTTGGCTGCTGTAGACTTGCACTCACACAACACATAACCTCTGAGGGTTTGTTCTAAAAATTACAGAAATATATGCATAAATACTGTTATATAGCTACATTTGAGATGTACAATAACAGTTATTTACTACACAGACTCTAATACAAAGGAATTCTACACTGCTAAAACCAGCTGAGAAGAATGTCTGCATCTTAAAATAAAAGTAAAAAATACACCATTCACTCCACAGGGTCCCATTTCACTTGTTAAAAAATATTTTGAAAGCTCTTAAATAAAAATCTGTTTCTCTAGCCAACTGTATCAATAGATGAGCTTTTCTTTAATACCATTCTGCTGTATAATTTGTACTGTGCCACACTATTGATTGGAGAAAATTCCAGTGAGGCAGTGTCAGTTTCTGTTTCTACAGGGAAACCACTGAGCTGAACAGCGAGGCTCCTAAGGTCAAATCAGGATGCAACTTGTGTGTTGCTACTTTAAAATTACATGGGGCTAATGAGGAAAACAATGGGAGGTTTGCAGACATAAGATAAACATCACTTCTTTTCTTCACTATCCTGTTAATGTAACTTGAATAACCACATGAATTAAGGTTTTTACTTTTTGTACCTTTTCATGAATGAAGTCACTTACATTTGCAAGCAGAACCTGTGTTTTCCTCCTATGCTTCAAGTCATTTGCTATCTCTACTGTGCTGCCAAATGTGGCCACAGAAAGAAATCCATTTATCTTCCATCTTATCTTGGAGATTGTGATTAGGAGAAGCTGCTGCTCCTTGGCTTCTATAGCTCATGTTTGCATTAGAGATTTACCCACCTGCACTTCAAGTGCAGGGAGGGAGAGAGAAAGCAGCTTATCTTTATCACAGTGCTCTTTTGTAAACACATTCCATTTCACATGGATGGTGAAAGTACAGGAAGGCAACTTGATGCAATCTTGCCTTGTTCAGAGGAATGAAAAGGGGAAGAAACAGGAGTGTTTCACAGGAGAGTTCACATTCATTTATGTCTCAGCTGTATCAACAGAATAAGTCACTCTGAGCTGTGACAGAATATCTGCCTGCAGACACCAGAAGTGGATACAGAGTACCTCTAGTTTAAGTGTTTGGACACCTGTGAGTCTGTAAGTAAAGGGAGTTTCAGTCCTACCTACTCTTCAGAAAAGAAGACTCCCCCTGTCTTGAGCCTTGGGCCCTGGAGCCACAGCTCTGCTCTGATGCTTGGACAAGCCCTCATCCCAGCTCTCTACCTGACACACAAGGTAACTGTGGATCAAAATACTGTACTGCAGTCATGCTACAGGCTTTGCCCATATTGCCTGAGCCTGGCACTCCCTGTCAGTGACCTTCTTCCCTTATCCTGCAAAGATCTCAGAACACACACAGGTTTGTAATACAGAACTCAGAGCCAGCCAATGAAAAGCTTCCACACCTTCAGGCTTTTAAGGCCTAACATAAAGGTATGAAAATTGAGCTGACAATACAATGAAACAAAGGAAATATATCAATAAAAACAGTTGTATTTGAACTAAAGAATGTGCAGACTAAACAAACTTCATGTTGGCCTGAGGCATTTCAGATATGTCATCCTTCCTGCCCTCCCCCACAGATAATAGAAGATATTTATGAATTCTGTTATCATGCACATGTTCAAAACAGTGAGCACAGACTGAAAGGATCAGCAATGTTTTTCACAAGCACTGTGCCTAATTATATCTTACTTTTTTAGTGGCTACTGGATAAAAAAAAAACCCAAAGCAAAACTATTATTTCAGCTTGCTCAGTGCCCCAGAAAGACTGAAAGAGCACAAAACTGCAAAGTATCTTCCACCCCAACAACAGCATGAAGAATGTCAGAAGTCATGCAATTAAAAGAGCCACCTATTAAAATAACACCATCTCTCAACTAGCTAACTCTGATTTAAAGGAGCAAAATAATTTAGCAGAGAACAATGCATACTCGCTAGCCTTCCATACCATGCTAACAGGTGGCAGTACATTTTTCTTTGATGTTTGTTGTGAAGTCAGATTCAAAGAGCCTGTTCAGTTATTCTTTGTTACATTTATATTCCCCTCTGCTATCAATAGCTACATTAAAAAACCAAAACAAATCCCCCACATATTTTTAACCTTACGAGATAAGCCTGTCAGTGCGCACAGGCATCATGTGACCTTTTTTTAAAGTAATAACTGAAATTACATACTTTTGACTGCTGACAGATACAGTTTTGTACAAAAGCTTTGTTTGCAAAATCAAGACATACAGCTGAAATTATTAGAAGGGATATAGTTAAAGGAGCAAATGGACAAAGCAGAGTAAGGACAGGTTACATACAGCAGGCTTTGCTCAGACTGTTCCCATCTGTTCCTTACCCAAAAGCCAAACTTTAGACAGGTCTCCTGAAGTGAATGATCTCAGTGAGTGACAGTCCTAAACAAGCAGCAAACAAATGCAAGTTTTTTCTGATGCCCATCTCTATCGAGCTATTATAGCTGTGCCTTTATCTTGCATGCAGTATTGTTTATTTCCAAAGATTTGCACTCAAACAGTTACCTGTTTTCCTCTTGATGTGTGAGACACTGAGATACCAATGTCCTACTATTTCAATACAGTGCCTTAAGTAGTAGCAGGGAAGCACAGCTAACATATGGGAGAAATGGCAGAATCTTCTGGTTAAATTTAATGGAAGAACCCTCATCCCAGACATCTCCTTTCTTAAAACTATTCTTTTACAACTGGATCCATGTATGAGGGCTTGAAGAGAAAACAAGACAAGCTTACAGAAGATAAACCTGTTGAAATTCATTACATATACAGAAATTATAAGTAATTTAGGAAATACAGGGCTGGAGAGTTATACAAGAATAACATAAACTTTAAATACAGTGCTCATTAACTATCTGCTCTAGGCCACCAATAGGGAAGGAATATTCAATCAGTTCCAGCATAGCAGATTTTGTTTGCTGCAATACAGTTGCAGACATCCATGTATAAAGTTATTTTCATCGAAGGAATATATTGTTCCCCCCCCCCCAGACTTATAATACAACTGAGCAGCCACAGAATCTCTCCCTGTTGTTTTATTACCTACAGACTAGGAGAATTTCAGAAATTAAGAAAACAGATTAATTACACTACAATTTAATTAAGTCTTTGAAGAATAATGGATCCAGCAGAAAGCTCTGTAATAGCATGATAGAACTGTGAAAGAACAGAGTCCAAAAAACAGACTAAAAGGCCACAATGGCACAGAATCCCCCTTTCCACTGAAGTTCTCAGAATGTAGAAATAAACACCTCCACAGCACGAGCCCCAGTGGCCACACCTGCAGCCTCCTCCTCCAGGACTGCGGGGTCAGGGTGGATTATCTCAAGGATGCCATCTCTGTTAACCATCAGGGCCTCGGCACGGAGCAGCCGCCTCTCGCACAGCCAAGAACCACAGCAGGCACAGAGTGAACATTCCCAGGGAACAGAGGGAACAAAGCCCAGCCCTGCTCTGTGTCCTAATGAATCAGGATGTACTGCTGGTGGCTGAGGGATGTAAAATGTCCAAGCACTTGGAGAATAGCCCCAAGCTCTTCCCAAATGATGCACTCCGGTATTACAGGCCTGCTAGCAAAATGTATCAGATTCTCCTGTACATGATAGTTATTCTTTTGGACAAAGAGGACAGATAAAAATAAGTTGTAGAACAAAATCTGATACCCGGTGGAATAATGAAGCTGTTCAACGGGGAAAGGTTTTCAGGCACTGCAAAATTCTGCAGAATTGTAGACGGCCGGGACACAGGCACAACAAATGCAAATGCATTCACTCTCATAAAGTGTGGAAAACTTGGAAAAAGAAAATTCACACTAGTATAAACATAAAATCTTGTTCCAAGCGGCCTGAAAAGCTAACTATCAGTTAATAGGTATATGCAAGACAAAAAACACAAACTGACAGAGTTTTTGAAAATGGCATTGTGAATGAGCCTTGACAAAAAGTTCATTCTGAAACTGTGTGACCATCAATGGTCAGCAAGATACAAAAAACTTGGTCATCTGTGTGTTGAAATTATTTATCCCCATCCTGCAATGTGTTTAGTCTCAAAATTAAGGACAATAATAACTTGCAGGGCTGCTTGGTTTGTTTTTTGAAATCCAAACAACCCCAAGTACTTGAGTTATGGTACCAGTTAGTTCTACATTAAGGCATCTGCATGAGGTGCAATTCTGCAGATGGATGTATTTATCTTACTGGTTTCGACACATTCCCATCCAAAACCAGGATTTCACTTATCATATCATATACTTGCAAGCCTTTGAAAGGAAAACCGTGAAGAGCTCTCTAGTAGCCATCAGTCCTTCTTATGCCAATACAATGTAGACAATTACAGCAGTATTCCTTTCAACCTCTTGAACAAAGTACATTAAAAAGGTTTGATCAAATCCTCTTTATGCAATATATGTCACATTCAGTGAATACAAATTGATGACCTTGCCCTTTGCCCTGGTAAACTCCGTCTTTCCTCTGCGAAGTGGCATATTTGATCACAGTATTTTCTTAAATGTTGCCCTGATTGCATATGGAGAGAACACAGGCAGCTAAATGTTAATCAAACAAGTGAATGAGGTTTCCTAAATGCTCTTCTTGTACACAATTTTAACACTCTCTCACCCACCTCAAATCTTCTGTATAATGAAATGCCAGATAGGAATATTATGCAAGTATGTTTAAAAAATGGCATAAGCTCAAATTCTTTAACATACCATGAAAACAAAGCACCAAAAATTATCTCTAAAGGGAATACTATTTAAAAAAAAAAAGCTTGAGTACAAATTATATTTAATAACTTCTATAGCTATGGACAATTCATTAGGCTGCTGTGACTGAAACAGGCTAAAGAGCACCTCTTCTTTTTTGTTCAGTTTAGTATGCAAATGGTTGTCAAACTGCCAGAGTAGCTGGTTGCACTGATTTTTCTACACTGCCAGTTAATCAGTCTCCTATTTCATCTGTATGCAACCTTCATACACACATACAGGAGAAACAAAAACTGAAAACACCCAGATAAGAGCTTATCTACAAATTATTAGGGAAGACTCAGCACTAGAACAGATTCATTTACGTTATTTGCTTTACAATAGCACTAAATGGTTAGATGAACCAATGTGCAGTGAACTGCATGTATTTATCAGGCAGCCTCTTCCTCCAGAAGTCTATAACCTGGCTTATGAGACACACATTAAAAAATCCCAGAGGACAGAAAGGGAAGCCAAGAGACAGATAGATATATGATGGGGTTTGTCTGGTTTTGTTGGTGCCCCCTCCCCCTGCTTTTCTTCAGTCTGGGTTTTTAATAAAGATCCCTTAAGAGTCACAGAAGTTACAAGTGATAGTACAAAGTGAACAAGCACACCTGTCTGCTCTTGGGCTCCAGAACAGAATGGATTAGGTAGATATTTATAGACAAAATTCAAGGAATTGAGACAGAGCTTTGTAAAGTGCACACCCAGAGCATTCAAAGCATTTAACACAAAATCATGTGTAACAGGCAGGCAAAGACAATGGATTAAAAGGAAGCATTAAATACAAAGTGCTGTTGTTGTGCTGACTTCCACTGCTTGATCATCAGGAAGTCAGGAGGTGGCATTTGATAAAGCTGGTTACTAGATGGAGAAACAAAGAACACTCCATCTGTGTCACACATATGCCACAGCTCATAGGAGCAATGAAAAATACAGAGAAGATTGTCCCTTTATTCATATTTTAGGGGATAAGAAGACCTTGCTGTAAATAAATAAGGACTGACGATTCTTCCACTTTGTTTCACTGAGCAGACAGGATAGAACAGAGGTCCTCTCTGGAGAAGTATAGCCCACACTCAACTGATACATCACTGATACCCACAATGGGCATTTCTCCCCTGATTTCTTACACAAAAAGCAGAAGAGTCCAGGCCCCATTTGATTAAGGTACTCTAAAACACTTTTCTTTGGATTCTTTCTTGTAATATCCATACCTTTCAGAAGCATTGCCAAGTCTTAACTTTGCTATCAAACTGTGTGACATATCTCACAGATATTAAAAAATGAAACTGGAAGCCCTTAAACAACTAAAAAAAAAGGCAGTACCAAAAATACATTAAGTGCTACTTATACCTCCATTTGGTACTGCACACATTTTATCTAAACTCAACTTCAGCATTTGAAAAGTAAGTGATTTCATGTAACTTTATCTTAAAAGTATTTGCAGTTGTTCCATTCAAGCAAAAGGGGCTTGAAAGCAGTAGCATTTCTCCAGCTGGAAGGTACTTATCCTATTTATAAAAAGACAGAATTTTGTGTACATGATTTGCTATTTGGACCAGGGAGGGAACACAGTAGAATCATGAGAAGGACATTATCAGAAAGACTGTGATAAGTGTATGAACTTACAGCATTTCCACTTTTTTGACCATAAGAATGGAATGAATTACAGAATCATTTAGTTTGGAAAAGAGCACTAAGCTCATGAAGCCCAACCACAAACCCAGCACTGCCACATCCACCACCAAACCTTCTCCCTCAGCGCCACATTTGCATGTCTGTTAGATGCCACCAGGGATGGTGATTCCAGCACCTCCCTGGCCAGCCTCCTCTAATACCCAACTACCCTTTCCAAAAAGAACTTTCTCCTAATATCCATGTAAACCTCTCCTGGTGCAACTTGAGGCCATTTCTTCTCATCCTATTGCTTGTTACTTGGCAGCAGAGACTGACCCCCACCTGGCTATAACCTCCTTTCAGGTAGTTGTACAGAGATAAGGTCGATACGAGAGTGATATGAAACATGCTTGATTGTTTCTTTTCTGGCTATAGCTTGGAGCACTTCAATACTTGACAAGATAAACTTCAAAATATACTACCAGAAAAACCCAGAAGAACAATTCCACCAAAAAAAGCAACTGCTCCTTCTAATCCTGTTTTGTAGCAAAACATTACTTTAAGAAACCTTGCACTTTGGCACCAGACCAGTCCTTTCCATTGATTTTCATCAGGGCAGAATTCCACCTTTTAAGTTTACACAAGGCACAGTTTCACTTCAATCTTCTCCAGCAAAAATTGTCATCTTTAGCCTCCCCTCCTTTGGACACAGTTAACCATCTTCTCTTCTTCAGTCACACAGGAGACCCTTTCTAAAATGGATCACAGATGTGACTGAGTGGGGGAAATAAACCCCTGGTTTTTGTTTTAAAATTCAGCTCATTTCACTGTTCTGGTCTGAAACACGGCCCAAGAAATCAACATGTTGGCACCTTTTTTTTTGCAGCCTGAGAGGAGCATAAAGCAGGGTTGTCACCTCTTAGACTGACTTTGTCACCAGAGAAGTCTGGGAGGAATTGCACCTCAGATTAAAAAATAAGAAAAAAAAAAAGAAAATATATCCCATTTTGCTGGATCACACTTTCCTTTTGAAAGTGCTGTTAAAAAAAAACAACCCAAAAGTGCTGTAAAAAAACTCTGACAGTTGCTGGACACGAACATTTGTCCTTCTGAGCACCCTGCTACTGTCTACCAAAAGATCCTCAGAACTAGGCTCACTAGAAGTGCGCCAATAATCACATTTAGGAAAATATATGCTTTATTTGAAACATAATCCCTCACAACTGCAGCATTTAAAGCACATTTCTTGCTGCAAGCAGCAAAGCAAGAAGTTTAATGATCTTCCATGTTTCCAGGCATCAGCAGAGATCTGTGACCCACTGGGATGTCCTCACCGAAACACACAGAACTGCCAAATGCCCATTTGGGGCCACAGTAGAAACCATTCTCCTGCCACATTTTCTCTAAACAAGGTTAGTTCCAAACTCATAACATTTCTTTTCAAAGGTCAAGTTTGCTTTTTGACTTGATGGTCAAAAAGCTTGATGGTTTTTCAGTTCTGTAATTCCACTCACCTGAACAACTTACAGAATCAAGGCATTTCTAATGATCCCAAATTCATCTTAAAGTGACTCTGGTTTGACTATCCAAAGCATTCCATGAAATATTTCTCTCCCTGCCATTTCACCACTGTTCAGGGCTGTACAAAATAATGCATGCACCACTCAAGCCTCCTCCAGGACCCCAGAAAAAGAACTTACTGTGGTGTGCACCATAAAATCAACAATATCTGGCCTAAGTGCCAGGTACACTGACAAGCAAAGGATGGACCCTCAAACCTGCTTGCCAGCTTGATTCTTGAAAAGGCTACTGCATCTTTGTTAGACAAAACCTAATTTTTGTCCCTCCAGTTACAGAGAAAAATTTGACAACTCTCTAAAGAAGGTGTTAGACATCCAAGATGTCACTTCCAGCAGGTAAGTTTACTAACTCCACTTAAAGACTTATTTCAAAGTGTTTCTTTCTGGTGAAACAGAAAATCCCTGCCTACTTTTCGCACTCAGTTTTACTGTTTCAGACACATTTTCAGTGTTCCTTAAGAAGAAAAACATCTGTTAATCAAGGAAAAATAATAATTCAAGCATATAAGTACACGGATAAGCTCAAAAGTGTATTTCCTCCCTAATACTGTCTTGTCCCATACAGCAATTCTCCATTCTCCCAGCTCTAGTCCTTGTGATACAATGTTTTGCCTGACCAGGAAGGAATGCAGTGAAGAGAACTTCCACTGATGATCCACTGCTACACTGATCTCCACCACCACCTTCTGGCAACACAACCAGAAACCTCCCTGTGCTACCAAGGGCTGACATCAAGTGGATGGTGTGGCCACCAAGCAAAGAAGACACACCAGGGTGACTCCTTTCCACTACAACAGCATATTTTCCACTAATTGTGGCATGGACTTTGAATTACTTAGATGTGGAAGGCTTGGGAAGAGAATACTAGAACTAAAGAGACATGGGGTGGGAGCTGAAATGACCACTCCACATCTTTTGTGGCACATAAAAAGTCCTGGGAATCAGTCAGTTTTGAAAGGGCTAGTTCTTTTGTACGCAGGAGAAGTCAAACAATGCCAAAAAATAAGCCCACTGAGCCAAGAAGGCAAGAAAAATGGCTTGGCACCAATGCAAGGCTCCCAAAAGCCCAAAAGCAGTGACAGAAGAACAAAGGAACTGGAGTCTGTGACTTTACTGAGGGTAAATTTCTTGTGTAAAACTTGTGAAAAATAAACTCTTTTTTTGAAGTCCATGGTCCTTTGCTTTCCTGAAAAGTGTTCCCTGCTAAGGGTAATTAGAAAATCAAAGCCTCAACTCATCACTAAATTGTGGGGGGAGATGTAGGGAGGTGAGATAAACTAAAAATAATCAGCATAGAGAACAGGTTGGCTAAGGCTCAAATGAAATCCTTGTTCTCTGAGGCTGCATTTGCACTTTTGAAACCAGAGGCTAAGCTTGCTTGCAGAGATACAAGCCTGTTCAGAAACTCAACAGTCCAGTTCTGTCCATTTCCTAATTTTGTGTGAAGTTCTTGCAATTTCAACTAATTGTGAGTTTTACCGGGAAACAGAAAGTGGGAGATGTCACTTTTCACAGACAGCTCTTGAGATGCTCTGCCTGCCAGCACTTTGCCTTGTGCTTGCCATTTTCCCTGGCACCTGTGCTGTGCATTGTTATTCTCTGGACAAAGATACTGGTTCCATAGCCCAGGACCCAGGTTTCCTCTACTCACGAGGATCAAGCATAGCCCAGTGTCATACTCTTTTCCATCTAGCCTCTTACTTCTATTCCCACATTCTGGAATATCATGTTCTCACTAAGACAGCTCTCTGATAAACTAGACTACTGCCATGGTCAGGATTTAAAAGCAGAAAAAAGCACAAGAAAACCATGCAAACATGGAAAGGGAGATTTTAATACTGAGACCAGGTCTGTCTCCCAGCCCATCCCACTGCTAGTTCCATTACAACAACTCTGCTTTGGCTTCTCTGGAATCACAAAAAGGCTTCACTTCCCATAATAAAACAAGACTGCCAGCAGCAGAAGCCAAAGCAAAGAAAGATATCCCTAAACCACCTAAAGACTAGCAAATGAAAGTGAAAGGGAAAAAAAAATCTTTAAACGGTCTCTTCCGCACAAGTGTTAAACTGATCTTTCAATTATTGATATCTTGTGATCTCGCTTTCTCGAGTGGCCACTAAACTGGAAGCTGCCCAAATCTTTATTTTTACTTCAAAACAACAGTCAATGAGAAATCTCACAGCCTTACTCAAAAGAAGGGAGCAGGCCTCTTGCAAAGCAAGTTTCCAATCTGGGACCACAAATGGAATCACTGTTTTTCAATGGTGATTTCAACAGCAAACAGTAATTTAATCTAATTGAAATCTGGAACAAAGAAAAAAACCTACTCCTATTTAAAATCAACAGCCTCATATTAAAATAGCATTTATACTAGCATATTAAGAGAAAAATGAAGCTTTTGTAAATGAGCTTGCTTAACATGGCAGTGAAATATTCAGTGTGAAGTACTTTTATCTTGTTACATAAAACAAATGCAACTTGTATAACATCACTCCAAATACTAAATTGCTATGAAAGAGAACATGTGAATGTGCCTATATGAATTCGGAAATAAAAAAGAGTGAAAAATGATATCTGCTGAAGTGAAATTAACTGAATAAAAATTCTCTGTGGCAATACTTTAGCAGCCTCACCAGCCAGCCTATCAGTTGAGAAGGCTGGGGGAGGAAGGAGAGATATTGCATAAAGTGAAAATACAAGTCTTCTCTTATAAAAGTCAATACATCATCTTAAGCTAGAAAAAAATGGTCCCTAAACATCCGTAACTACAATCAGTAATTGTCATTAAAAGCTCTCATTATACAGAGTAGGTGTAATTAGAGCATCTTGCCCGCACAGGGTGCAGCACACAGAGAATGCTGGAAGGATTCATAAATTAGTGCCAAATCAGTCTCATTTCCAGCTACCACACAATCTGCTGTAAACCAGAAAAATTGTATTTACACACATTAAGGCAAAGCCCACTGGCCTCTACAAAATTAGCCTAAACATGAAATGGAGTTATTTGAGGGACTCCCTATTTCATTATGTGTCTTAGAAATAAAGGGATAAAGTTTGCCATCAATAACGCTGAACATATCTGCTGAACCCCGCAGATTCCAGGGCATTAATAATTTAAACTCTTATGGGAATTTTGTCATGGTGGAGATAGGACTTGTCTGCAAATGGAGCTCAGGGGATGTTCAATATGATCTATTCTAGTACACACACACAATTGCTACATTTATCATGATGCAGAGGAAAATGGTTCCTTCTTAAGGACTTCAGGAATGTTTCTTCTGTAATTTACACAACACAAACTTCGAGCATTTCTAATAAAAAGAAAACAATCCCAGGTCCTATAAAGATATTATTGTAACAATTACACTGAAAGGCTTCTTTTCTCCCCCTCTCTATTACTTGTACACGGAATGTACCGTGGTGTTTCCAACACATTATAAAATAGAATGGGAAGAAAGGAATCCAGCTCCTGAGAGTAATGTTGTCTATGCAAGATGCTACTGCCAACACAGATAGTGTATGAACTTATGACCTAAGAAATAAAGCTGTATGACTCAAATATTTATGCTGGTGCAAAGCTAATGTGTATAACACAGTCAGTTACATGCACAACTACTGGGGATGGCAGAGCAAAAACCCCCTTTTGCACATGTCAGTGGAAGGCATGGAAAGAAAAAATCCTTTTGAAATGTGGTATTTGTGCAATACAGAGTAAATTCAGGCATTTCTACAGTAGCCAATCTAAGGTAAACACTAGGTATAGACACGTTCACTAAAACAGACTTCAAAATAACTAGACAAGAAAAACCTTCCTTTCACAACCAAGTCCTAATTCTTAGACTGCAGTTTGCAGAAAAAAAAAAACTTTAAAATCATTTCTGTCCATATGCTTTTAATGTGCCCACATTGTACCTTCACTATGCCAGACATGCACAAGCTGATGTGCACCACAGCTCCTAAGTGGCATAAGTACAAAAGTTCCCCTACAAAGATCAGGTGCTAGGGAAGCTAGTGCAGGAAAACACCTCAAAATAATTCCTTAATTTGCAAATTTGCTATATTTCCATTGAAATAATATGAATATATAGGTGATCAGAAAGAGTCTTAATGGCACAACAAACACCTCAACATCTTAGTCCAGCTGATTAGCTTTCCACCATGATTTAAACAGTCCCTGTAAAACCTAGAGAACAGCATCCAAATCCTCTACAAGATTATTGCCTGACTGCCCATGAAAACTGAACTCTGAGTTCAGTTCAAGAATTTTATTATAATGTCATAAAGCAATTATTTTTCTATTGGGATATTTGTAAACAGAATCAGTCTGGAAAATGTAATTCAAAAGTTTTTCACCGTAGCAGCTTTTACTTGATGTTAACACCCTGAAGAGCTATGTTCCCACCTCAGCATAAACAAGTCATGCTAGTGCTGGCTCTCAAATGATTATTTGGATGAGGCCTTCTGTGTTTCTGATGAAAAAAAAACAGAAGAAACCACAGGAGCAAGAACAACAGGGAGGCAGAGGATGTGTGGCAATGGTGCAGAGAGAATAAATTTGCAGGACAGTTGAGGTGTGTGCACCCTGCTGCTGAAACAGGAGCCCCCAGGTCGGGGCTGCATCAGGACAATCCTGGTTCAGCCTGAGCCAGAACTTGCTGTTCTTCCTTCTGCATGGAAGCCAGCACAATCCCCAGAGATCTGCCCATCCTCTCTTGCTTATCCAGTGGATCATCTTAATTTAGACCTCCTGCTCTCTCCAGGGCTCTCCTGTCCCCAAATCCTGCTTTGTCACAAACTTCTTTTTAATCTGCTTGGACAGTTCAGTGCTTGACCAAGCCCTGATGTCTGATGGATCACCCCCTTGCTAGTTCTCCAAAGAGAAAGAAACTTCTTACTCTGACAGGGCTTTAAGAAATCTATGGCCCAAATACATTACCAAAACATGAACTGGACAGCCAAGGGACAGCAAATACCCCTGCAGAAAAACATATACCTACAAGTCCTAATGTATATCTCACTATTCCAGAGTGTTTGAACAGCTTTATGAAACAGATTGATAAGATTGTAGTGTTTTTTTCTACCAGCCATGGCCCTTTACTGCTCCTACAGGAAAGCACAGTGATTATTTGGAAGAGGCTGTGGAGGGTTTTTAACAGCTTATAAAATAATACCAACAGCAAATAAAACAAATTATACCTCCTACCATATATTACAGACTTTATATTTTTCTGTGTATTATTTGATAACACTGGCTTGGGATGGTCTCAATACAAGTTCAGCTGGCACTGGACTGTGCAGTTGTCTGAATTAGCATAACAATTTTAATCCCAGGAGTTAAGAGAAATCAGATTGAAAAATAAAAAAGGATCCAGCATAATGCTTTGTAAGCATTTATGGTGCAATAATTATGCCACAGCTTGACGTAGTAGGACTCTCACAATATATTTTTCCAAATGTCTTTGGAGTGACATATCCCAATTTGACAGACATTCATGAATGAGGGGAGGAACAGCCCTCCACTTCCTCTGCTTTGGGGTAAGCAAACTGAAATGACAGTGATGACAAAATTCTATTTTAATTCTCTGACTTGAATACACACACACACACACTGACTGGATATTGAAACTGCAAGACAAAATGGCAGATGGGCCAGCTTTGCTGGGAAGCCCACAGTGGAATTAGGAAGGGAGGGGGGAAGAGGAAAAAAAGCATGCAGCAAAACCATACTTATCCTTTTATTAACTGACTAAACTAGGCAGTAAAGCAGTACTCTATAAATATTAAGCTTCATCTAGATTTTATTATTTTGCAAGTTGTTTGTGCTACAGTGATGCTCTTAGCTTATATTTTAACTACCTACTAAAAATATGGAAAGCAATAGTAATAAATATATTTTATACATGAGTTCATGTACCAGTTCTTTGTTGGGGACACTACACAGTCTATGAAATGAATCTGTAGTCTTTGACTCTGTGTTAATTGGCCTGCAAAGTCAGGAAGAAGGACAGAAGCCATTTCTCAAAGTCAATGACCACAAAAACCTTACCAAAATGCTGAAAAGAGTTAAGGCTACAGCAAAATTGATGCTGTTGTTTTGCTAAATGCTTCACTGTAGTGCATTGTCTGTGCTACAAATACACCAAGTGGCCTTTCTGGGGACTGAATACAATTTCATATGATTTTGCACCCACTGTAGGGAACTCCATTCTGTAGCACAGGGAAAGATACAACAATTATCACTGAAGGAACAAAAGCATGTGTCTCTAAGCACCAGTTACCAGAAATAAAAAGAAATTGAGCTATATCTAGGTGCTCATGGAAAACATAAGCAAACTCTGGGGTTTATTTGTTCTTATGAAAAAAAATAAACAAAGTACATGCATGTAAAAAACTTAGACCCATTTGTAGCCTTTTCAAATTTCCAGACTAGTTTGCCAGCTGCATGCTCTCCACTTCCCAGGATGCACTGGAGAGACTCCTGAATCTCTCTTTCACTTCTTACAACCAAGCTTTCACAACCATATACAGACTATTTACAGACCATGGACTAGTTCCTCCAGTCAGAGCAAAACTGCTGCCAATACAAATACCATGTCCTGTGAGCTGATGGACAAAACAGTATTGTCTATGAAAAAAAAAACCAACAAAAAACACAACCAAAACAACAAAAACCACAAAACAAACAAAAAACCAAAATCAAAGAGGCAGTTCTTGCATAAGAGTGTACTTTTAGAACCAGCAGATCCAGGGACTATTTAAGAAATAAATCCTGCAAAATTTCTCCTTCCCTTGCAGTCATTCTAGGTGACAAAGGACAGCACTGTGTCCCCGTTGCTGTGTCCCCTGCTAGGCAGATGTTGGGCTATTGTGAGGGACTATTGTGACCAGACTCTGCTAACAGCAGCCCAGAGTGAGAACAACACTGGCTGTCCACGTGCTGAGCAGGGGCCTCAGTACTGCTCCTCACTTTAAGAGACTCCGCCTTCCAATCCACTTCCAATTTTAATTTGTCCAAGAATTAGACCTCTTACAGATTGATTACTAGCTCCAGGCACCTGATAAGTCATGACAAAATTAAATTCACAGTCTAGTACAGTTTATTAGCAGGTTACTGAGCTGTTGGAAGAAAACACCCTCGCTCCTCTCCCAATACCTTCCCTCTCATGCTTCACACCACCCACATAAAAAGGCACCTGTACATCATGGAGCATAATGTCTACACAAAGCCTGTGAAGCCCAAAAAAAAAAGACAAGCAAATGAACACCTTATGTCATTTCGTGTGGAAAGACCAGATTCAGATTTCCCAGTGTCTGCAGATTTATCTACAATTGTGTATTTGCACTGCACATTCCTGTAAAACACCTAACTGGCAAATAAAACTATACTGTGGATTTATCTACCTGCAGTATGTATTCTCTTTCCAAGCAAAACTCACACAAGGAAGCAAATTCTGTCAGCTGCTCATCATGTAAAATTAAAATGATTACAGGGGGAAATTAAATCATAAATGCACAAGGACCTTCTTCTTAACTGCTGCACTATCTCACACAATAAAATTAATAATTTAACTATCTGGAACTTCACATGTGCAGGGCACTGCAAGTAGACCAGTGGCATTTTCACTTCAAATTTATATAGTCTTTAGTCAGTATACTTAATCTGCATTTCTAACACCTGCTTCAGTCAGCTGTGAAGTGCAATGTTATCTATAAAATTTTCTTTCATCTTTGTACTGTCCATCCAACAAAAAAAAATTATGATAGTGGATAATTATTTGACTTCTAAAAAGATATGAAACTTTCCACATATTTTTTGATCATTGCTTGAAAGACATGCTCATATATTTGACATTCCATTTTATTAAAAGGTTTGAGTTTTTCAAAAACCCTTTCCCATTATTCATGTTATCTAATTCTGTGTAATATAGCTCTCCTTCAAATAGTTAACATTTGCTTTCCATATAGTAGTAAAAATGTGGTTAAGAAAGTAGACCACAATTAAGCCATGAGGCATAGCAAGGTGTGCATTTTCAGACTATCAGAGCTTGCCTCAAATGCACCAGGAGGAAGAAGCCAGAATGACTTTTCCACTCAGGTGGACATCAATGCTGGCACCTGTAGCTATCACAGCACAAGGTGATATGGAAAGAATACACAGAGAGGGTAAAACCACATGCAGCTTTCATCCAGCAGGTTTATGTCAAGCAAAAAGCTGTTCCCAGTCATGCACAGTCTCAGTCAAGTTAAACACTCAATACCAATAAAGATATCCAAGGAAAGTGTCCCATGTTGAGCTTTCAGTACACTGGAAAGACAAAAGATAATGTGAAAAGTCTATCTTCATATATTAATGTACAAAAATTTCTATCTGACGCAGTCACCTAATTTAGATACAAATATAAACAATTCTTTTTCTTGGAAAGTAAAAAATGGCAAGTTTTCAATCATTTCACCCTTTGTAGAGCACAGTGAGTTTGTCATAGATAAAGTCAGATGTTTATCTAGTCTGATCTTCCACCAGCTCTCAGGGAAAGGACATCACATGAATATCCTTGCAACAAGTTACACTGGAGCAACCAAGAAGGTACCATCAGAAAATAGCTTAGAAAAGGAATTTTGTCATACAATCTTTTTTTAGGAAGTAGAAACAACAAATACAACAATTTACTTATCCTTGTAGGAAAGTAATCAGGAGGAGGTGGAAAATTGGAATGAAGGTGGAGGAAACAAGATGCTGGGAAGTGCATTTGCTCACGTGCCATGCCAAAAAGGTGATAAACTGTATAAGCAAGCCTGAGCCTCAGTATCTCCAAGATGGTTTGGATTTTGCTGGGTGGGAGTGCTTTTTTTGGCTGAGCATTTATGTTTATTTTTTGGTTTTATAAGAAGTTAAAATGAAAACACTATGCCACTGAGAGAACAGTGTTAAAAGAAGCCAAATGATGACAGATCATAAACTAAAACAGTTCCCTCCCTCCTCCACAATCACTGATCTTTTCAAATATGTGCCATTAAAGATGAAAGCTGAAGATTGTTTGGATATCTACAAAGAAGATAAGGCAAAATAATAATGAACAGAGACTCTCCACAACAACACAAGTACAGCTACTAAAAGGAAAGAATTCATGAACTACTCCTGGCTCATACTGAAGGGTCATGATGGTTTCCCAAAACTGACTTTTTAAAAGCCAACAATAAATAATAAACACAATTTCCAAAGGAAGCTCCAGTTTTATAACCATGCCTTGCTTGCTACTTGAGTTAAAGACACTGCGAGAGCTTTTGACCTAACCTCTGGCACCTCCACTAAGACAGTATTTGTCACCCTGACAGCAAGGGGAATGATTTCCAGCCCCTCAACTTAGAGTAATAATGACATCAGTCTTGTTTTCACCCCTAGAGACTGAGGACTGCCGAGTTTTGAACAGGCACTGTTCAGTCAGATAGAGAAGAACCACAGGAAAAAAACTCCAGGCAGAGATTTAACCTGTTCTGGGCCAAATATCACAAAGCTTCATAAATTAATGTGTTTAGGATATTTTTCCTCCCACAAAGAGTCAACTAAAGGTAAAAGAAGGATTGTACAGAACGATGCAGCACTGGTTGCTGTTTGTACTACATGCTAGAACTCAACTTTTGCTAGCTACTGAATCCACATTTGGTGGTCAGAGAAGGAAAAAGAGCTCTGTGCTCCCTGACACGTTAGTGTAGGTGACTGCTCAGCACACCAGCTCATGTTTCACAGCACACATACACAGCTGCTGGGTGAAACAACTCCTTGCAGCAGCACAGCTTCAAAGTGTTAATCAAGCACAAAACAGGCACTTAAATATCCCTATTCCCAAGGAAGGGATGATTTGTCTCCACTCCCTCTCACCCCACACACATTTTTCTTATGCAGGTGACTAAAAGCTGCAGCACAGAGCAAAGAACATTGCTCCATTTCACTCAGAAGCTAAAACTTTGGGGGATAACATTAACAGCAGATTCTAAAAACATTTTCATTTCCTTTTGATTAATTTTTTAAAAGTGAGGGAGAAAATTATATATTTTGTGCATTTTCAAATCTGTCTGCAGGGAACATTTACCCTTAAATCAGGCCAAATGACTACATGTTTGTGTACAACCACAGCCCTAGAGGAATGCAGAGAAATGCTTCTTCTAGTATTAAAAGATACTAGAGAGGGCAAAATAAAAACCAAATTGTCTTTCACAGTGCATCCCTTCTCAATTTCTCCTTGATGCACCAACCTACCTAACATGAACCAATATATTCAAACATTTGGTTCCCACAGACACAACTAAATTTTTGCAAGAATTTTAAATCTCTGCCTTTACAAATAAACTGTTCAAAGTTTTGTAGTGTACATTTTCACTTTTTTTAAAAAAAGCACACATATACTTCTCCAAGTAGTTGTCAGAAACAAACAAAGCAGCTTTTCAATGCAAACATTTTTTAAAACTAATTTGAAGTGATATGACACTGTTCTATGATACAAAATTCAGTGACCTAACTATAAGTCAGACACCTTGATCTTACTTTATAACAGAAGAAATGATATTTCTTTCTATTATTTTCACTTTATTTTGGAGTGAAAAAACAGGAAACCATTCTAATTTTCTTGTCTAATAAGACAAGAAAACATCAAAAAGTAAACCCAGGACCTTTCAACTTCATGATCTGCACACAATTCCACTCTGGGACAATTGTTTATTTGTGGTTTTTTGTTGTTTTGTTTATTTTTTTTTCAAGTTCTGACCAATAACCATAGTAAGCAAGCAAAACCAGAAAAAAATAGCCCAAACCAAGTATATTCTTTTGACAAAAATGCAACATTTTTACACTAAAGAGGACAATGACAAATCTTGCTAGTTATGACATAAGTAATCTTAGACAAACTGATTTTACGCTAAAACTGTATCAGCACAGATTTGATTTACATACTAATTCAACCAATCACTTGATTATATAATATTAAACACATATATTTCCTTCTCTAGATGTTCTCCAAATCATAGCTACCAAAGACAGACACTCTTCTAACTCTGCAATTCATTAGTTTCATTCCAAATGGATATTCTTATAAATTTCCAGTATTCAGTCTCCATTAACAAGAGAGATGACTGCACCACAGTCACAGAGGCACTTTCATTTCCAGCTTCCCCATGCTATGTGATCTGAAGAAAGATGCCAAGTGGCAAAGTTTGAGGTACTTAGACTGTCCAGTCTGGGCTATAGGAACTTCTCTCCCTTCTACCTTGCAATTCCCTAAGTGACAACTGGACTACAAGAATGAAGCTGCTTCAACTCTCACACTATCTTTCCAAAGTGCAACAAATAACCTGAGTCCTGCCTCTGTATTTTCTCCAGCAACATCCACTTTTGCTGTTTGCTTTACTAACTCAAGAAATGCTACTGGCACATATATCCTCAGCTCTCTCTTTTCCTAAAAGCCTGCTCATCCAGGGAAACAGTAATGATGGGGGCAGGATTCAACCTACTGTCTCAAAAGCCATCACCAAGTACCACACCAAGCAAGTGCACTAGATGAGGTTGCTGATCACAAAAAGTAGGTGCAAGAAAAAAAATCCAACCTGTCTGCTGTGATATGAGGAAGTGGGAAAAGCAGAATATCCAAATATATTTATCTTTAGAAAGGTAGCAGTTACTTAATTTTTGGCCTCAAAGATAATACAAAGAGATGTATTTAATGGCCTACTTATTGCTATCTTTAAACAAACTTTTTTTGGCAGAACTGACTGCTTGAGTCCCACGAGACCAAGCCAGATTAATTAAATGATGAGTAGCAAAAGCTAATGGGAAAACTGAGAAAGCCCTAAGACCAGCTACAGCCCACATAATTTCTACACATTTGACAGCTAATGGCTTCATTTTTTCTTATTAGGTGGATTTCAAGGCATTTTCCTTTGGGCCACCATAAAAAAAAAAAAATACAGGGACTAATCACTGGCCTTCTAGAGGACACTCTTTTTTGAGACCTTGGCAGCATATTTTCTTTCCTCTTGGTTACGGTTACCTACCCTCCTTCTTTGTAACATGTCCAAGATAACCACCAGCAGTGTTGTTACTTGTTAACTGGTTCTTTCTCTGTGCTGGCTCGCTCTGCAAATCCCTGGTGACTTAACTGTCTTTTCAGACCAACTGTGTCACCAGTGAGACCACACAGGGGGTGTTACAATATTCACATTTCCAGTTATCCCTCTACCTGATTTCTCTCAATCCCTTGGGAGCAAGATCCCATTTACTTTTTTTTTTCTTTTGGGTTTTTTTTTTTTACAGAAGTCCAGCATTAGTCATAGACAGGCAGATTTTATTATTATTATTATTTTATTTTGTAAAAAATTTTACATCTCATTCTACCTGACACTCACACTGTCAGTTTGGCTTTGGGAGGGAGAGAGATAATCAATAAAGGAATACTGAGATGGGTGCACATGCCTAGCAATCCCTCAAAATAATCATGTGTGTCAAGGCTCTTTTTTTAAGCCCCTGCTAAAGGGTGTCTTTCACAAGGAGCTTTGTTATTCTGCCTTGTTTGTACCAAAACAGTACTAACTAACTAAAATTCAGGTATTCAACCGAGCATGCTATACACTGGAAATTTAAGTACACGGTAAGAGTGGAGGCCTACACCCTTTGAAAAGTTACTTGGCAAACCTGGAAACAGCCAACGATGCCCAAGCTCATGTTGAGATTTCAGCACCAGCTAGCAGAAATCAAAAGAAGGATGTTAAATAACAATGAGAGATCTGAGCACCAACCATGAAAAGAGTTACAGTAAGGGAACATAAGTGGCTCCCAAGATTATTTAAATTCCATGGAATATAAACTTCTCCTGCCTGGTTCATACTATCTGGCCCAAAATCTTGCTGCTGTCGATATCTGCCATCCTTTTCCACTCATGGAAAAATCAATCCTCCAAGGATAAGGTCTTCCCTAGTGGCTGATTAAGAGGGAGAACTTGCTCAGGACTTGGAGAACTGCCCCGATCAAATCTGGAGCACAGACCAGCAGCACCTCTGTACTGCTCACAGAGCAACAGGAGACCACTTCTGAGAGTGCAGTGGCTCACCATAAAGAAGCTCCACTTTGAAATTAAACAAGAGTGAATCTAGAATTCAGCACCTGTTGTGAACAGACTTGCTGGCAAGATTTCCTCGTAAACAGCTAGCACAGTAAAAAGGGAATCCCAGATGACTCCTCTGCCTCTTTTCATACTGCAAAGACACAATTAAGAGGGAACAAAGGGGTATATAAACATGTGCCTGATTTTAGAAAAATATTTACAATGTTTGTACTAGAAATACTTAAGACAGATAAGGATATTTATCCTAGAAATAACTAAGATTAAAAAGTGATAATTTAAAAAAGCCCCAAATAAACCCAAACCATTCAATATCCATTAAGGTAAAATAAAGTAAATAAATTCAGCCAATTGGTTATTTCCATATGGTTGGATTTCTTTAAATAGTAATGAAATCATTGCTAAAAAATCCATTGTTATTAAAATAAAAAAGTTGGCTCAGCCTACCAAAATTAGATTTGTAAGTTGCTGGTCATTCCCATAATTAAATCTGTGTCACAAATTTGCAAGAAAAATGGACAGTATGACTAATGCATTTACTTGCAGCACTAGTGCTGTCAGGCTGTGTAAATCATTATGCCTGCTAAAGCAGACTAGATAAGAATTCCATACATTTTCATTAACCAACTAAGCTTTGTGTATATGTGAGAAGCTAACTTTATTCTCTACTAGCTTTAGCTTGCATTTGGAAGACAATGTAAATAAAAACATTAGCCTTGATTTGATGAGCCATGTGGCTGCTCCAAAAATTATTTGAGCTTTTTGAACACCAAGAACCAGCTCCATCCCCTCTGAGAGATGGTCAGATAAAAGAACAGTCCCACACACACTTAGTTTGGACAAAGGAGATCAATGGAATGATGGGCACCTGAAATGTGTCTTATTTCATCTATTATGTTTCAACCGAGAAAGAAAAGCTAATCCAAGACAGTACTGGAGGAAGTGTTAACCAAAGCTCTGCTGTTTTCTCAGGAATCCAGTGGTCACCAGAGCAGAGTCCCTGTAATCCTCTCCTTTCCTCTTGATTTCCTGTCACCACAGCCCTTCAGATCTCAGTCACAATTCCTTGTTTAAGGTGAAGCTGATGGCTGTTCCTTTCACACCTACTGTTATCACTCCAAGGCACTGAAGAACCAGCCCACACTGACTCATACCACAGGCTGGATATTCTTATGGGATTCCCAGCCCACAGTCTCAAGCAGAAAGGAGATCAATGAGAGGCAGAAAGATTAGACAAGACTGGTCTGGTCTAGCAGTGCAGAGCATTTGGTGAGGACACTGTTCTGGAAGTCCATGTCCCACACACAGGGCAGTACATTGTCACTGCAAACCGAGTGCAGCTCCCAGCCAAGCACATCTCCAGTGCAGGAGCAGCCTCAGGGACAGGTGGACGAAGTCAAAGGAGCTGAACAACTCAGGCAAACACCATGGAACAACCATCAGTACAGCACGTTTTGGGCTCTCCTGCCTATTACTATGTGATTTGGACATTTGCAAGTATTTGTCTTCTTCTTTTAGAAGCAGAATACAAATGCTTAGGAAGCATGGTAGTGCATACAACGTTAAGAATTTCAACAGACCTATACCTAACATTCCAGGCAATTTCTTTAGCCTTTAGCTGCACAAGTATCCTCTCCTCCAAGTGGAAGCAGCTAACACAGTGCTTTCTATCTTACCATGTGCATGCAACCTTGTGATAACCAACCACTCTGTGTGAATAAAACACTACCAGATTATATTAAAACCCCATTAAGAGGAAAATCTGAAATCACTTCTTATGTTCCACAATTATTGTAAACCAAACTGCTTAAATGAGGGGAGGAGATAATGATATTAACTACCCAACTCAGAGCAATCCTCTGTGGTACGAGCCTAAATATTTTCTTGGCTGAAATTTATGTAAATTGAATTCATCTATCGTTAGTTATTACTAATCTAGCTAGCTATATAAAAACACTTTTCTGTAACAATCAGTTTTTTCAAACACTGTGTTTTAATTAGACCTGGGACGTTATTAAACTAAGTCAATAAAATAATGTAAATATGTACAGTATCCTTCCATGCACTGTTTTATCTGTATATTTATAGGAATATGGGCTTTGGTGGAGTTAAAAAGGAATTACTTTGTGGTTGGCTGGCAGTTTTTGTAAATCTCTTTACCAGTGAAAACACCCCCAGGTCCTTAATCTAAGTGCATTTCTGCTCATCAAGACATATTTGGCATTTCTACATTTTGTGTATCACAAGACGTTCTGTTTCATCTGAATAAGCTGATCTCAGTATCATTCTAACATTATACTGAGTATTTTCCTGCAGACATTTTGTTCCACAACTTACTTTAATTTAACTTCTCAAGCACTATTTCCTAGTCTTAAGGGAAAAAAAAAAGGTGGTGGTGGCAGGAGAACAATCAGCACAGCACATCTTTCAGCCCTTTTAAATCAGCCTGTTTGACACTATCACACACAGGCACTGGCCCACAGGGCATAGTCTGAAAAGAGAAAACATTATCCTGGCTTTGTCACAAGTGCCACAACCTGCCCACATGCTACACGTGGTAAGACAAAGAACATAAGAAAAACTTCAGCCTTTCTGAGGTCAGAGCCTTCCAAGCAATCTCCAGGACATATCGAAGTAAAAAGTTTTGGTTACAAAGGTCTATAACTCCATCTAAGCCAGTCCACATACGGCTCATCCTATGAAAAATGCAAATGTGATTTAGACTCATCATGAACTGAAGATACAGGACGTAGGTTCTCCACCCATAGCCAAATCCATAAGTAAGGCACCAATATAAACTGATGGATTCCCAAAACCACTTCCACCAGGACCTTCCATTATCTTCTCAGAAACAAGCCAACCATTTTTACATTTTATAGAACAGTTCTTCAAACAACTTCAAACTTCAAACAAGTACATATATACAGACTTCAAACAAGTACATATATACACACACACACAAACATATTTAATGTTTTGCCACTTTTTCAACAGCAACTTTCTTTGCAAGTGACCACACACTTGCCAGTGCTCCACATCTGGAGCTGCTTGATTCAAGGTCCTGTAGACCCACACCAACCCCCACCACTGTGAAACTACTGGTAAACAACTCTGTCCACTTGCTACTGTCCCTGTCACATTTCAGTCACAAGGTTTACCCTATCAACTTCATAAGTGGAAAAGTTTGTAAGAACAAAGCACTCAGTAAATGTATTTGTGATTTGTTTTGTGTCATGCACACGTATTCCCTATGTAACCATAACTTCAAAGTAGAATTACTATAACAAGTGTTTAAATGTGTGGGTGTATTTGTAATTCAATAGTAACCAGTGTCTTTACTATGTTATTCTAAAAAAATCGGTACGTAGAAAAAATCAGCTGGTACTATGGTTTCATTCTAGATGATCTCTAATATTTTTTAAAAGTCTTTTCTGGGAACTTTGTAAGAATAATGTTTACTGCAATGCTGCTCCAACATTTGCAAAAAGACCTGAAGGGAACAAAAAGTGAAATGAGGTAATTACATGTAAGCAGAACTTTCCAGTGATCATGAACCAAAGAACAAAAGAACAAGAACAAAACCAAAATTAGGAGTATTACATGAAGACAAAAACTAACTCAGTTTCTTGAGCTCAGATTTCTTCAAAGAGCTGCAAACAGCTACTGGAAATTGAAAATATGTCTCTCTTGATTTACTAGGAGCCAGCATTGTAGTCAGATGCAGTGGAGCCTAAATTCTTACTTGAAGCCAAAAGATATCTCCACATGGCAGCTGAACTGAGCCTTTGGGTATTCACAGAAACCCCTTGAACTGAAAGCTGGAGACAGCAGAGAAACCAGGAGCTTGTGCTAAGCAACAAGAGAAAATATCACGCACACAGACTTCAGAGTTTTTCCAACACTTCCACAGCTTGAGGCAGGCTCATGGAAGAAGGACATAACAGGTAATAAAAAAAGAACAAGTACTTGGGAACTGATATTTTAAATATGTGAGTGATCATCTATACCCCAAAAAACTTACATCCACCCTCCTAACTTCAGCCTAGTCCCTCAAAAATGCAGCAGCACTGCACAAACTTCAAAATGCCATGTGTACAGTTCCACATACTTAAGCTCCTAAAGGCCAGCTTTTCATTAAAAAAAAAAACCAAAAAAAATGAGCCATGAATAAAAAGTGAGTTATTTTGTACTTGCAGTTTTGATTTCAATTTCCTAATTTGAATTCTTTTATCATTCATTCATTTTATACATCACGGTATAAAATGGGGACACAAGACTGGCATCACAAACGCATTCTTCTAAACATGTATAGATTTTGATAAGAACAAATTAAATTATTAGCTGCCTAAGTAAACAATCACAGTAGTTTGCCAACACAGAAAATAATTTTTTATTTAATACTCATTAGTATCTCTCTAAACAACACATCACTAAAAGAAATCTTTTCTTCCTTTCTTCAAAAATATATTTAGTGTTCTTTACAGTGTCCTTTCCAAATGTTTGTAGACCATCAAGACCACAAATGCTGCTTTTGCTTTTTAAAGAAACAGTTATATTTACAGCTGGATTGATTGCTTTCCCATATCTAGCTATTGTAGTGTGCTCCTCAGAGACATTGAGTGCCTCCACTGACAGTAAAATATGCTAAACAAATGACAAGTCACTGAGTAAATTAGCATCTACTCTCTGATCAGCTGGGTCATGTTTTCTTTTCAAAATCCATGGCCTCCTGATAGAAAATAATGAGTATTTGATGGGCCTTATTAGAAAAATCAATATATTGATGCTCATGTCTGAAACATCTGCATAATAATAGATTCTGTTAACCCATTAAGGAGAAAATTAAGATATGTTTACACATTATCAATTTACCATGAGCAGACAATTTATCCATTACCTTTCTCAAGAGTTTAACAAAAAAGAAAAGAAATTGCAATATCTGTATTTAAGGGCATGCTGACATAAACTGAAAGATGATTCAAATTTTTGCCAGCTGAATGGCAAAATTCCACCAACAATAATGTGAAAAAATACAAACACACCAATGATCCTGTTAAAAAATGAGACTATTAAAGCACTTGCTATAAATACCGTGTTACTTACCAAAAAACTTCCAAAAGCAGAATTAAATATAGCAGCTGCCTAGAGAGAAAAAAAGGATAAATATCACCAATGGTAAAATAGCTACAGTGTGAGAACAAAATGTTCTTCCCCCACCCACCAAGCTATTAGATTCTCCAAATACACACATACACAGAGACCATTAGGCAGTTGGGCACTGCTTAAAAAATTGCCAGTCGCCTGTAACTTATGAAGACTGATGGATTCTGGTTTATGCGTTCATAAATAACGTGCTGAAATGGAAAAAAGTGAGAGGAGATGAAAATCCTTGCTGATAGACTGAAGAGGAATATCCTCAAGAACTAAGAATATTACACAGAAGCTTGGTCTCACTACTCGTGCTCTAATTGCCATGAACACTTTTATATACTGACCTATTAATGAAAATAAACACTACCTGATTTAACTAAAATACTGCATTTTCATACACCTTTAACAATTTTAATGAAATACCAATCTGATAAATAAACTACTTTAATAGTTCATTGCAATAAAGTATTGACAGAGAGAATTTCCTGTAGCTTGAGAAACAAATTTAAAATAGAAATAACAAGAGACCCAACCAAAAAAACCCTACAATGACCCCATACTTCTGAGGCCAAAACGTCATTACTTTTCACTTCATAGTCCTTTAAAATAAGAAAATAAACAATTTTGATAATGACTTAAGAAGTGTTTGTGCTTACCTAAATATCCAGGAAATACAAGGAAGTAGTATTATTTCTTAATATGAACTCATTAAATTCCAGGAAGTTAAAACTTGAGTCTTGCATAGCTTTCCCCAATTACCAAGAAAGAACAGAAACTCTTGTATGGCAGCCAGTCTGATGATGAGAAGCCACACAGCAAAGTCAGAGGAAAGGGAAGAGGGAAATCTAAACCGTGCCGATTTAGAGTCAAATTAATCACCCTGGACACTTCCAGCCACAGATTAATAACAAGAGGCTGCTAGCGAGTTGAGCAAGTTTGAATAAAGTCCAAAATCAGGGTAGGAGCAGTAGCTGAACCTGCCTTCTGCTCCATAAGAGGATGCAATGAAAATGAATGGGTAATGAGATCCTTGGCTCTAGAGAGCTTAGCTTTCTTATTCAAGTTCATAATTAATTCAAAGCTTTGATAATTTCATTAGATTCCTCCTCTGCTGGCCCTATCAATAAAAGATGGCACTGGACCACAGCTCCTCAGTGGCCCAAATACAAAAACAAATGCAGACTGGGAAACCTTTGCTGACTTGCTTACTAACAGGGACAATGGCATATGGCACACCATGTTGTGGAGGGAGCATCTGAATAGATACAGCTAAATAAAACATTATAGTTGACAGTTGTAAACTACAGTAACATATTTCAACACCTCTTTCTCATCAGCATTTCTTTTTTGAACATAAAAAAAAAAAAAGAGGCACAAGTCCAAACAGCTTCTCTTGCCAGAGATCATAGCTGAAAGGAAGCGTGAGTAGTATAAACAATTCCTCAACAAGTGTGAATTAAATCAGGATTTTCTACTTGTATTTGAAGCTGTGCAACTGATACTCTCCATGTAGCAAGGTAAAGACACTTTATACCTATCCCCACAAACCTAGAGCATGGCTACCAATCCTGATTTGGGGATCATCTAGAGATATGATGTTATTTTACTTGAAACAGGCTGCAATTCCACTTGCAGGAGAAATTCTATATCTGGAAATGTGTTAAGGAGAGATACTAGATGGTGGTATTTTGTCCACTATCAAACTTCTTTTATTCTTTTCTGATCCATCTGGAAGATATCTGGATTTTTTCAATAATCTCAAGCATGTAACAGGGACTAAGACAACCATCTTGGACAAATTTTATGCTTCAGTTGTTTAGCTAGTCATGTGCAAAAGTCATAATTCACAACCACTTCCAGAGTACACTAATTTACAGTTTTTAACTCCCTTTCTCTGAAGTACCAGAAATTATCCATCGCAGATGATTAAATGCTCGTTACAGGCAAAAGAAGAGAAAAAAAAAATCAGAAAGACTGCAAATTAAAATACAATCATCCAGATTATTTGCCTCAGTGAGGGAGGACTTACATATGTCAATTATTCTATCTGCAGTTTTCTTTGTTAACATTTCCCCTGCAAAATAAACTCGGAAGTAATTTCTTCTCATACGCACAAACCTGGGGCTTATATTTGTGATTCTGGTTCAGTTTGAACAAACTGAGTAACTGAAACAGTAAACAGTAAACTGAATCAACTGCTTCAATTTGTAATTAAACATACCTAGTAGCATAACCCTCTAGAATTTAAACACTTTTGTGCTTCCAACTCCCTTCTATCAAAGGGATACATACCTCACAGGGCATTGTCAAAATTAATTCATTCCTGAAAAAGCACTCTGAAATCCTTAGAGGGATGATACAAATAAACATTAGTGCTGACATATGATACAGCCAGGCTCTTCATTTTCTATTTGAAACATTTATTAGTCACTATTATTGCATCACTTTTTTTAGTGTTTGCTCTTTTTGTGCTTCGACTGTTTGCAGTCAGCTTAAATGAAACAATAAAACATGAAAACATTTGGATGTCTTTATAATACTCCAAGTTCAGATTTGCATGTGTTTGCAAACCATTCATTGCATTTACCATTAGTATGAGGGGAGAGCTCTCTATAAAATCCATAGTGAAATCCTTTCAAAAGGTAAGTGCACAGCCATGTATTGAAATGCAAGGTCACAGCACATTCAAAAGCAGCAGTATCAACAACTAAACAGATTTTCTACGTTTCTATCAACTCAAGTGACGCGACTGAAAGTCACTGCCAGGACTCTTAACAGGGCAACTACAGAAGAGCATGGAGAGCATCACTTGAGTTAACAATTGTACATATTAGGTCCATTAGACAACAAATTCACTTATTATTAGGCAGGTACAATTTCAGTCAACTCTGTATGGCACTGGGCTTGAGGGAATTCTCTCATGGTCTACATTTCCAGGGAGAATTCCAGATGAGAAATGGCCAGGCCACCTCTGAAGGACACCTATCTGGCAGCACTTGGCAGAAACATTCCTCTTCTCATACCAGAATCCAGCACAAAGCTTCAGCCCTTCATCTCTCACCTTATCCTGCAATATATGTATGGAAAACACTGCTAAGATTTCTACAGTGACAGCAACAAGATCCAAGACAGTTCTCCTGGCAACAAAGGCTGGCAAAAGATGGAAGAAAAAGGCAAAGCCACTACCAAGGGGCTGAGCACTTCCCCCCAGGTGTGGATCCAAATGAAGCAGCAAGTACATGCAGCAGTCAAGTACATGTGACTGGGCAGCAAATCATACAAGTGCATTTAGAATTCAAGTATTAAATACAGAACACATTCTGAACTTTATTTCTTGTTTTTGGTACCAAGCTAAACTATCTTGGAATTTATTAGACTAGATATTGTTTTGATAATAACATAGCCAGATTACATTAAACAACGGGAAAAGACACCCTGGCCACATTGGGAAGACCTGGGTCAAACAGCAACATTTTATCATTATCAACAGGATTTCAAAGAGATTGTTATGCACAACTGAACTGAAATTTTATTGCAGAGTACAGGGAAAGAGTAATGCCTCACAGCTTTGTATGTGGACCTCAGGAAAAAAAAATATCACCAATATGTGTATACTGCTTCAATACTAAAACATTTGATTCTCGAGTGTCATTTGGCAGTCTTTAGGGAGACAACCTTCCTAGATGTATTTAAGCCTATGCTTACCCCCAGGCACCCCACAGCTGGGACAGCACATGCCATGGACACCAGGGCCTGGCCCCAAGTCATCCCTGCTCTGAGGAAAGGACATTCCAGGGTCAAGGCCACAGATGCAGAGTAATGAAACCAAACAGCCTCAGAACACCCTGGAAGGGAGCAGCCTGGGCATCCTACAGAGCTGTTCTGTGTCTGCCATTCCCTGCAGTTAAAACCTGAGCACTAGGGGGATGTACCACACACTAGTGGGATATACAGCTCAAGCATCAGCAGTAAGACTAGTTATCCTTTTTAACAAACAAGGTACAGTGAAGAAGAAAGAAAAACCCAGAGGAGCAGGAAAGAACTGGGGAGTGACAAGGACTCTCATAGTCCTAGTGCAGGATTATGCAGTAGAGGACAGAGAACATGAGGTGGTAGTGTAACATTTTACAGTATCCATTCTAGTATTGCAAAATTTAATACAACCATGTCTCCTATTGACAGAAGAAGAAAGGGAAAAAAATAAAGAGAGAGAGACTGAAGAAAGTGATGGAAGTGGCTTGAGCAAACAGGACAGAAAGGGAAATTTTATGTATCCAAAGAAATCAGTGTAGTTTGAAAATGTGGAAGAAGGCAGGACATCAGAAGTAACTCGAAGGAGCTGGCAGAGCCCCTTTAAACAACTCCTTCAATCTCCTATTTAAAAATAAAATCTCACGTGAGTATTACCACAGCTCATGTCTTAACTGCTGTTTCCAATAACAAGATGTTACAATCTCTGTAGAAAGCTATTTGCCACAGCACTGTTACTGCAAACAGAATATAAATATACCTAATAAGGTTTAATCTGTGTTGCTGCTCATAACTATTCATCTGAGTTCAGACAGGAAAAAAAAAAATATATATATATTCAAGTTCCTGGTTTCGAGCACTAAATTGAATCAGGTGTCTTCTTCTCTTAAGAAAATTAAGTTGCTTTTGTGCAAGAGTGTTTTAATGAGAACAGAGCCTGCCGACATTGATAAATGGGAATGACACCAGAGAGAGCATGTAAGCAGGACAATATGTGCATGTTACAGTCTTACAGGCTATTTTTCACTGACTATCCTGAATGACTTCGCTGTTTCTTAAGGGGCCTATTAATCTCAAATTTAGTTATTACACAACGTTTATTTGAACATATATTCTGTGGATGATGACAGTTAATAAAGGAAATCTTTTACAAGCTGTATTTTTACATATTGTTCCAACTGCAGCTCCCAGTCATTCTACTGTATTGATGGAATAACCTAGTTATGATGCAGCTTTAAAAAAGGCACATATATTCAGATTCCTTTCTAAGCATATGGGGACTCTTAAATAACTGTTAAAATGCATATAAAAAGCCTGCTCCAGCACGGCAAAAATGAAAGAGGCAGTGTTAACTGCTCAACCAAATCTCCAGAAGCCCAGTTGCCCCCTCCAAGGCAAAGCACGTGCCTTTTCAACACTCCAGCATCCTCTCTGGGAAACAAATAGGGTCTAGATTTGACTCTGATGTATGTACACTCCATCCTGAATTCAAGCGAAGCTGGAGAACACATCTTACACATGACTCCAGCCCACGTGCTGTATGTGATAGGGCACCACAACAGTTGTATTACAACAAAACAAAAAACACACAAAATCCCCAAACCAGCAACCATCCAAACACTCAAAATATGAAAAACACAAAACCCCCACAAAACAAAGTAAACTAAACCCCATGAAACTTTGACCAACAAAATTCGGAGTCCAAAGAAATCTTCCAAAAAAAGCATGCTGATGTTCAAAAAGTCTCTTAAAAATACCAAATTACTCTAATTATTTTAGTAGAGTAGAAGTGTACATAACCTTATGGTCTTATTAAAAAAAAATTAAAAATTCAGAGAATCACAAATACACACACACAAAAACTACACCCACCAACTAAGAAGCCTCCAGTATACCAAGAAAAAAAGCCCAAAGTATGGAGGGGATCATGTATTTATCCACTGCCATGTTCCCTGTGCTTCAACACAATTTGCTGACTGGGAAAAAGTGAGTAAAGATATCACCTAATCCCCAACCTGCCCCTAGAGCTGTGCTCACAACATGAAAACATTACTTTATTCCAACCATATTCAATAACCATCAGTTGCATGGAAACAACTCTGAAAAGGCACCAGAAAATGAAAACAGAATAACAAATCTGTTGTTTGTTTGCATTTCAGCAGGGGAACAACACCCAGAGAATGATGCTCCCTAAAACCCCTCACTGAGCCCTCTGTTCCAGGCTGCCAGAAGTGGCCATCACTTGAGCAGAAGTTGGTGCTGCCTCAGGCAGGCACAGCATTCTGCCACAAGCAGGGCACAGAAACAAGCTGGGGCCTATGCTGGCAGAGAGTTATTGCCTCTTACCTGCAAAATTGCTTCTGTTGAACATCAGTCTTTCATTCCCCAATTTTTGTAGTTGCTCATATCCATCACCATTTTTTGGTAAATAATACTTACAAAATACAAAAACATCTGTTAAAAGGAAAGCTTTTTGGACACACTTACTATGCGGTTCTTCCCACTGGAGAAGGATTTCTCCATTTCACCAATCATTTCAGCAGTACTTGAGGCAGATAAAAAAAATTATCCTGCTCACTTTCTTTTTGTTAGAAATGCTAACTTGTCTCTACTGACAGCAGCTGGGATGACTCAAGGGAGTTCTGGAGTGTCAGCAAGGTTTTTCTCACTCAGAGGCAGAAGGAGGTGAAGAAAGACTAAAAACCAGGAGAGTATATGCATTAAAGTGGTTTTTTTCCCAGAGAGTAAAACCAGAATGTAAATATTTGCTAACAATTCAAATGGCAAACATTAATCATTCAGGTCTCAGGAACGTTTATGTATCACTCTGCAGATTTCCACCAATACTAATATATAGATGAGTAACAGGAAATCCATGTTTAGCAAAGCCTGAAAAGCAACACTACTATATCTCATTTTATTTGAGATTACTTGTATAATGGAGCTGAATAAAAATAAAGACTTCTGTCATCAGAAAGATCACATGAACGAAGCCAGAAGGAAAGAACCTCTGTCAGGAGCTGGAATGTCCATTTTCACACTGAAAGAACCAAGATTTGGTCTCCTCAGTACAGAAGAGATGAGAGGCTTCATGAACAGCACACAGTGCCTGACTAGCCCACACCATCAGCTGTACAATGTTGTCACTCTGTTCACTGTTTCTTTGCTTTATCCTAAATGGCAAAGATTTACCCACACCAGATGCTCCTGTGGCTGTGTAGCAAACAAAACTTGTGTGATGCTCACAAGAAAAGCAGAAAAAACCCCATCTAGGCCATATTCAGAAACACAAAGGTAGGCAACACACAAAATTTTGCAAAGCCTTGTCTATTCCTTCAGGTTGCCAAGGTTAAGGGAGTCTTCCTCTTTCTAGAACCGTGATTCTCTTCCTTTTGACAATGAGAAGGGCTGTAAGCAGAGACAACCACCAAGACTCTCACCTCATCCTCATGTCACAGTCACACGCCAAGCCCAGGAGTACACTGAAGATCTAAATTTAATTTTCCCATCCTCCTGTCAGCTGCAACTCAGAACACAAAATCACTCTCATAAGACACAGTGCCTTCCACTGTTGGCTCCTCCGTCACACACCCCAATGGGGCAGTGACCTGAACACCTACAGTGGACTTTTGAATACCCACATGAATAGACAGAGGCAGTTTCTCTTTTTTTCCTCCTCTACTTACAAATTGCAAATGCAAACATTAAGATGACTGCCCAGTGCCAGTGTAAACACCAGCACAAGCAGTGATTTAAAGCTGACAGGCTTGTTACAACACAGGCTTTCTCATACCAAATACACATGTGCATAAACACCATGCTCCATCATCTGACGTAGTCCTCCACAAACTTCACGTGGCTCTGACACCCCAGAAAGCTCTGAGTTCCTGGAAAAGCATCTAGCCAAACTTTTTGTATGTATTTTTCCCCAGATGGAATGGAAAGCCCATTTCCATCATTTCCCTAATCAGGGGAAAAGAAGGTAACTTCTCCCTTGTACTCACATATTGCAAAGTGTAAGCTTTTGCTGCCACACATTTGGCCCGTGAAACATGGTTAGAGGGCAAAAAGTTAAGAATTTAACCAGTCACTGGTTAAATTCCAGTCACTTTGGTGTCAAAACTACCCACAAGCCTTATGCACATCATGCATTTCTTAGAGACTCCAGGTTTATTACCTTAGCAGTGAAGACACTGGGTCTCACACCAGAACAAACAGATTGCTGAATGCTGATTTAATAAAGGAGGCTCAGCTGAACAGTAGTAAACAGCCTACTTGCTCCTCTCTCATGGTCAAACACTTCATAACTGTAAGAGACTTTCCCTCTAAAGACAAAAAAAAACAACAGAAGACTGTGGAAGGTATCCTCAAAAGAATACAGAGCAATAACAGCCTCCCGAATATACTTTTATTTAAGCTCACATTTTCTGAGATCTTAAGCTGTGATAAAAACACTTAAAGGTCTTGTCCCCTGATTCTCCTGGAGACACATCATCCATAACATGATTAGAGGTCTGGTTAAACAATGCATCCCCCAACCCCAAAGAGTATTACTTCCCTGTTGAAGTGAAATGAAAGCACAAGGCCACTTTTTAAAAGGTGCCCTTTGCATCAACTGTAAGGCTGTGCCTGCACCAGTATTTTTCTATAAATATCCCACTGTCATATTGCTTCCTGGGCAGTTAGTAGGAGAACCAGACATTTTAACTGCTATGCCTTCAAAATCAGCTCAGAATAGCACTACTATGAAAGTCCCTGTCACTACTACCACTGGCAACAGCTTCACTATCAGGAGTAATGCCAGGAGATGGGAAACATAACACTAGTGCAAAGAAGGCCACAGCATGGGGAGGCTGGCTGAAACAGCAGCTTTGTAAAACATAAATTAAATGTGGCCCTTTGCACAGATCCATGAATCCTGAGCTCTGGAGCTTGTGTCAGAATTTGTCATCTCATCAACAAATGTCCATATTTCAAAGAAGGACAATTTATTTTTTCTTAACCTAGCCCAAAGGTTAGGCTTTAGTATAAGCCAGTATTACATGGTACTGGAAATTCCCTTTTTATGAGCCCAGGCAAAGCTCTGCACACTGCAATATCGTGGCAGAGGTACAAGGGAGAGAAGAGGAAAAGAACAGTCGCCTACAATAAGCAAGAGACCAACATAACAGCCACTGCATGAAAGATAAAAAGGAACACTCTTGATGCAGGCAACTGCATTCTTTGAAATGCTGCTCAGCTGCTTTCCCCTCTATATTAGCAATTCATATAACTACAACTTACACATGCACAGAGTGAGAAAGTGCCTAAATGTGCATATTACACATCCCCAGAATACGCCCAAGGAATTCAGCAGTGGATGAGTAACAACTGAAAGTCCAAGCTACTTTTCTCTGACAACAAATTAACTACAGCATTAGTTAATTACTACCACCCTTCTTCTGAATCATGCCCAAAACATCTTTAAATTCTACTCAGATGGTTGTCCCCATTTTTCAAGTGGACTGCTACATCCCCTAATTTAAAGATGGTAGTAGGGGCTTGTCTTCCACACAGTGCAAGGATTAATACTCAAATGCCAATCAAATTTAGGTCGGGAACTTAGTTTCACAACTACTTGACAAGCAGCACAAGTACAGAATGAGCTACAAAGATGCTGAAATTGTTCTTTAGAATTTTCCTTCATATATGTATATATTTATTATGTAAACATATATATATAAAGTACATAGTAACTCATTAGTAACTAAATGAAAGATATTTTTATTACTTCCTTAAATTTACCTGACTCTCTAATGGATCGTACAGACTACTAGAACCACTACTTCTCTAAAGAAAAGGTGGAGAGAAAACACTAAAACCCATGGGTTTCATGTACAGAATTCTACTCTTGCTATGTGGAGAGCAGAGGAACACCAAAAGCTCTGAGGGCTGTGAGTTTGTTTTACTGCAAAAAGTTAAAAACTTGCCATTCACATTGAATATGCACTTTGTGGCAGAATTCACTAAATTTTCCATTGGCATCCAGAGCAGGCTGAAAACTGGAATATGCAGCATAGGGGATATTGCAGTATTTAAACATGTGCTCTAACCCTAAGTTCCCCCTATCTTTAGAATCACTGCTTTTGGTCCCGTGTTTGATATTTCCTTTTTTAATAATTTCATTTTGTTATTTTGCTGCTTTCAGCTGAATTTCTCCCATGCCTATTGGAAGATGGCCTCTGTGACTGTTGCCACATAAAGCCTTCCAGCTGATCCACAATGCAGCACTGTTATCAAATTCTTTAGATGCACTGAAAAGACACAGCCAGGGGCATCAGTTTACCACGAGAAACAGAAACATGGAACACCTAAGTTATACTGAAAAAAATGTGGACCACGTGAAAAAGATTTGCTTGCAAAACTGACTAAAGTTAACCTGACCTGGAACAATATTTACAAACAGACCTTCTTGCAAGAAACAGGAAACATTTCTGCAAAGTCTAAATTGCATAAACAGGGGGAAGAAGAAAAAAAAAAAAACCCCAAAACAAAACAAACAAGAATGGAAACATTCCCAATTTGAGACAGTATGTAGCTCAAGTTCCATATTTCCAAAGCTGTTACTCAAGAACTACATGCAGATACAATGTGAAAGAAAAACAAAAATGCAATTTTTTGAAAAATACATTCCTTCAACAAGAAAGCAATTCTTTCATACCAATGCCCCTATTTTTCAGCACTCTGTGGTGAAAACTATCTTCTCACCTTAACCCATAAGCTGAAGAGACAGGTACAACACATTCTGATTTGCCTACAAAGAACTCCAAGGACACCTAGATAAAGAAATCAATAGTTTTGTGTTAAGTACAAAGGCTCCAGCAGGACACAGATAATGTTACTACCTGTTCTGTGATGGTTATTCATGGGCACCTAGTGAGGCAAGGGATACAGAAATTCTCTGTCATGCCCAGAAAATCCTATATCTGCACTAAGGCTGCAGAGGCAATCTAGATCCAGAGCTCTTTTTCACCACACAGTACTTCAGTAACATAAGATGCATAAGTGGACAACACTGTGCAAGAAGACCATTCACAACTGCCAGGTCAGAAGTGTGAGAACTGCCAATTTTGCTGCACAGCAGGAGGTACCCATGCCAAGACAGACACCTTCTTAAGAGCAAGGCAGAGCAGCAATACATGAGAACACAAAGGTGAGGAGCAGAAGTGGGATACTCAGATGTGTGAAGAGCAGAAAAAGACACCTTATACACTAGGAGCAATCAGAAATCACATCTTTGACAAACACCAAGCACCAGCTCCATGAGCACCATCTCATCTATCAAAAAAACTTTATAATTGACAAACTAGCTGCACTATGTAAAAATAGCTTTCGCTTTCAAAAATTCAATTTAGAGAACAGCAATTTCTTTGACTAGTTGGTGACCAGCACTTTGGGATGTAAAACAGACAAATAAGGACATTAGAAATCCCATCTGACTGGTATTTTGAATCAGGTTTTGCCACTGATAGAAGCCTGATAAAAGGCAGAGAAAGACTCAGTATATCAGGCCATATCATCATAAGGAAAAATACCCCAATCAAACACACACCAAGCCCCTCCACATCTGTCTGTGGAACACATTTTCGTCTCTCACATACATTCATCCTAAAACCCAGTTGCCATTTAGTCAATTGTACTTCAGGAAAGACCTCAGAAAAATATCACAACGTCGTCACCATCTTGTTGAATCAAAGTTCAATTTGCTTTAACACCATAACAAATGTATTCCTGTAATCTGTATCTATATCCTACTCTCCAAGTATCAACAAAATTCAGAGTGATATACTTATCTACAATACATAAAAGAATCATATCACCACTATAAGCTGTAGTGTAGCAATATAGTGGCAAAGCATGAAACAGTAATCAAAGTCCTGAAAAATACACCATTGTCAGCACTGTACACTGGTACCAGTGTATTATAGCACCTCGGTTTCAAATAAATCAACCTAAGTGCCTGCTTTGGTAAGCACTTCAAATTCACTGTACATCAGCATCAGGGGGGGTAATGCACAAAGAAACAAATCAGGGAATGGGACTTGTAAATAACAACTCAATTAGCAGATTTATATTACTCATTTCCTAATAAACTTTCTATCCACACCTACACGCAAACCCTCCTACAGCCTTTCCCCCTTCATTTACATATCTGTGCAGGCCTGCTCTTTTTTCTCGCGAGCCCCTTTGCCCTTTCAATCATGAAGTATATTACTCCACTGTCAGAGCAAAGCAGTTCCTAACAACAGGGAGCCCAGCTGGGATAGGAAGAGGGCAGCAGGCTCAGGCATTAACATAATAATCCAACTGTGTTCCCCCAGGCCCTGAGGGCACACAGCATATTAGGCAGCCCTCCTGCGCCGCCCGGGCCAGGCTGCCGGATCACCTGCCCATCAACCTGTGGCAGCCGCCCCCACCTCGGCCGATCCAGCTCCTCCCAAGCCCCCATCCCAATTACCTTCCCACAAAAGACAGATGTCCATTTTCCACTCCTCATCGTGCCTGCTGCACATCCTTATTTTCTCCACTCAAATGCACCTTGCCGTGCCACTTTCAGCAGACTCCCTCCCTGCCTTTTAACTTCTGGAAACTCTAGGGATTGGAACAGGACCTCCTGCTGCTGCCAGGAGGATCCAGACCGTGGAAACAAGAATTCAAATACAAAGCACTGCTCTCCAGATGCAACTTTCAGCCATACCTACCCTCTGGATTCTTCGCTGAAAGAAAGAGCAGGAAAAAACAAAGAGGCAGACACATGCCTTTGTTATTTCTGTGCTGTGCCATCCAAGGAAACCAGCTTAGGATGGGCTCGCTTGTTCTTGCTGGGGTTGGAATGCTGGAGGATTTTCAGCAGTAAAGTTATTTCACAGTCTTTGCTACAAGGCCTGCCACCCCACAGGACACTGCTATTGATTAAGGAACACAGCCCATAACAAGACTTCAATGTACAGACACACATACTAGATATTTCCAAGAATCACTATAATGCTGATTTCAAACACGTGACCTATGAAACTGTCCAATTCAAAGAAGGCTTAGAATTGTACTACTCTTCTCAACTAATATTTCTTAACACCTAAAAAGTATTCCCCCATTTCAAATGCTTTCAGTAGCAAACTACAACTCAGAATATTAATTTACATGTACCCTCTATTAAGCCCTTAAAAAATATACATACACTTATTATGCAGTATATTTCAGTGCAATTCTGTAAAACGCCTTTATTTACAGTATATATCTTGCTTGTACAAAGTACATAAAGAAAAATAAACACACTTGCCAGTAAAAAACAGTATTTTCCTCATATTATACAAGACAACCTCAGAGACTACTAGGAGAAAAGCTTTTGGTTCTAATATAACTTTTATTCTCATTAAAACATACATATTCTCTAATTAGCCTTAACAATGGAAGGCACAACAGAAATGTAATACAGTCTTGTTAAAATAACATTTTGCAGACTGTGCAAAGCCCAATTTACTTGATTACTTGTGAAGCAAAATTTCCCTAACCTCATTAATTTTCATTAATCTAGCCCTCTCAAAGAAGGAAATATTCAGCAGCAAATGTGCATTTTATTTTAAATGCTCAGTAGCTATATTATCAGTACAAAGAAATGTTAAGCATAGTAATCCACGTCACAATAGCCTGTCAGAGAAAGACCATGGAAAACAACATTAGCCATGTAATTTAAATATTTTAGAAAGCAATCCTTAGGCAAGCTCTGCCTATTACTATTCCTCGAACACATAACACTAACAAAAAGTATACATTATGAAAACCACGTCACATTTTAAAAACATTTGCTTACAAGCAATTAATTTTCCCAACACAGACGTTCCTTTCTGCCATCACAGCCATAACTTGTTAGCAGCATGCCCCTCTGAGCTGGGAAGGGTGCACAGTTAAAGCAGCCCTTTGCCTTGAATTTATGCTGGGTCACAGGGTCACCAATAAAACACCAGGATAACCCAGGGGTTTGCTAAGCACTTTATATAGTCAGGAGACTTCTTATACAGCCAGAAGCCCATATATTACTATGACTTGATTTAGATTTTTAGGATCTGCAATTTAGAGAGGAAGGGCTTTGTCAACCAGCTTCTGACCCTTCCATCATCTCTTCTGCCACACAAGCCAAGTCCCATCATTGCTGGCATAAAACTGAATAGCACTTGGAAAATTCACTACAGCTTTTCTCTTTCAACACCTCTAAACATTGACTTTGCTCATCCAAAAATCAGGAAAAGGAGCTGACATTTTTAATTACAAGAGATCATAAGAACACTCATAGCTTTCTGGAGCTTGTTCTAATAAATTTCCTTTCTTCCCCACATTAGAAATCAAAAACTCCACAAACTAAAGTAACAGCAAGTTGTTTTTGGCATGCTGGAAAACCAGATATTCTACAGCAAGATTTCTCTGCCAAGAATTTGAGTATAATCAAGTCACAAGCTTTTGCTGTGATCACTCACGTGTTGCCATGTGCAGACACCTTTCAAAAAGTTGCCATGTTAGTTACACTCCTCATTTCTCCTATGAATTCCAGTGTTGTGAATGGAGCATGAGATTGGAAATAAACTTGTGAATGGAAACAAAGATCTTCCTATTTATCTCTTTACATGATCTTTAGATCATGTCCCTGCCTCAGTTACATCAATATGAGATTTTTTATTTGATTTTACACAGCCCAAGGTCGTAATGGCTCAGGTAAGTAAAAAGGGAAGCTATGGCTTAAGTTTCTCATTCAGCTTGGGTTGTCATGGGCTATTTTAAACAGTAAACAGCCACAAAACCACTAAATGTAACAACTGCAGTATGCAGCAAAATATATACAGATACATTTCATTTGATGACATAACTATATAACACCTACATATTCCCTTCAAGTAACAAACTACTAGGTCCATGCAGATGTTGCATTTTAATTTTCTGCATAATTTGCCCTTCAATTCAACCCTAGTTTTCTTTTCTTTTACAACAATCACTCTTGCTGAGTGCTTCTAGAGCCCTTCCCCTTTCACAGTTCCTGTGGCTTTATTCTTAAATACCAGACAGCACCATATTAGTGACATAGCTGTTTTCATCCCTGTCATCCCTAGATACCCAACAGCCCTAACCAGGGAACACTTCCCACAGATTTCTAGGGCAATTTCTCTGTCTTTAGTTCCTATGTTTTTTCCTTCACAAAAGTTATTTCAAATTCATAGACTCTCTGGTAATAAAAGCACCCAGAATGAAGCAGTATTCATTAATATGCAATGTAACACCTTAATGTACTCAAATTTATTCAGCTTGTTGTGGTGGGTTGACCTTGGCTGGATGCCAGGGTCCTACCAAAGCCACTTTATCACTCCCCTCTTCAGCAGGACAGGGGAGAGAAAAATATAACACAACACTGGTGAACTGATATCAGGACAGGGGGAGCTCGCTCACCCATTTACTGTCATGGACAAAACAGACTTGACTTTGGTAAGAAATAATTGTTTTTTCCCCCCTATCAAGTCAGAGCAGGATAACAAGAAATAAAATCAGATCTTAAAACTACCTTCCCCCCACTGCTCCTTTTTTTCCAGGCTTAACTTTACTCCCAAATCCTCTACCTCCTCCCCACCAGAGGTGCAGGGTGATGAGAAACACGGCTTATAGTCAGGTCATCACACACTGCCTCTGCCTCCTCACACTCTTCCCCTGCTCTAGCATGGGGTATCCAACATGAGTCCCTCTCACAGGCTGCAGTTCTTCACAAACTACTACAGTGTACTACTACCCTTTCGCATGGGTGCAGTCCTTCAGGAACAGGCTGCTCCAGGATGGGTCCCTCAAAGGGTCACAAGTGCTGCCAGCATAGGCTCCTCTCTCCATGGATCTGAAAGTCTTGCCAGGAGCCTGCTCCAGTGCAGGCTTGCCCCAGAGTCACATCCTCCTTCAGCATCCATCTGCTCTAGTGTGGGGTTCTCCATGGGCTGCAGGTGGATCCCTCCATGGCCATGGACCTCCACGGGCTGCAGGGGGACAGCTCCTCACCATGGTCCACACCACAGACTGCAGGGGAATCCCAGCTCTGGCACCTGGAGCACCCCCTGCCCCTCCTTCTTCACCAGCCTGGGTGTCTGCAGGGCTGCTCCTCTCGTGGATTTTCACTCCTCTCTCCTCACTGCTGTTGTGCAGAGACTTCTGCCCCTTCTTAACTATGTTATCCCAGAGGCACAACAAGCACCTGCTGATGGACCTTGGCCAATGGTTGGTCCATCTTGGAGCCAGCTGGCATTGGCTCCATTGGATGTAGGAGATGCTTCCAGCAGCTTCTCACAGACTATGTCCTGTAGCACCCTGGCTTTGCCACACAAATCCAATACACTTGTATAAGATATTTACACCTATTTCTGAGTCCACTCTAGGACCTGCATTGCTCTAAAGCCAGTTTTCTGTAAATCCAAATCAAGAGCTGCTTTACAGGTCCTTATGACATTTCATGGTACAGAAATGTGCCAGATGAACAAGAAAGCAGGGGACAATCTACTTCCAGAAGATACCAGTAAGTTCACCAGTTCCAAACACCAAGTACTTGTTTAATAACAACTAGCATCTCATAACTTCATCTCTCAACATAAAAAGTTGCTAGCATGTCAGGGAGAAGTAGTTTGGCAGTGCTTTTCTCTGCTCCTGCACTGCAGAACTACTTCACATTGGAATCTCCCACATCACCTCAGATCTAGTCACCTTTTTACTTAAACTGGTGAGGTGGCACTAGTCATCAAAATATATGAATTTTACCACCCTGAAAACACAGGGAGATGGCTGTGCCTCTACTTCTATAAACTCATCTAGTATTTGCTGACTGTGTCACATTCTTGCTTGTCAGCATTAGTGGAATGGCTTCCAAGAGCTCTAGGCAGATAACAAAAGAGAATGAAGTGAAAGGAATCCTGTTTCAGATACCCTGAATCCATCCAGTAGGACTCTCCCCAAAACCTCAGCTAGGGATTCCACACCTTCCTGGGAAGGACCCTGCTGCCTGTGTGAGGTAACTCAAAGGGAGGCACTTTCATACTGACTGGCATTTGCAGATGCAACTTCATGGACACCTGGATTTTACCTATTCCAGTTCTGACTGTAACCTTCCACAGAGCAGTGCAGACAAACAAAACTGCTGCAACACCTCCCAAAGGAACGACAGAGAAGGAAAAGTAAGAAAAAGGCAACCCACAAGGGTTGTGCAAAACAGAACTGAAATGTTATGAAGACCTCATTTCTTTATGTTAGGATAGCCAGGCAGAAGCTTTTGAGCAGCAGGCAGCTGCCAAGCATACTGCTTGTGCCTGCATTGTTGCACATGAATGGCAACAAATGATCCAAAATCCAGAGTGCCACCATCCTTATGACAACAGCTACTGCCTGCAAACCACTCCTGTGCAGCTGCCCCTTCCCATGCACCTCTGAGAAGCACAGTACCTGTCTCCATCTTATTCATATTATTAATCTCATTGAAATTTTCAGATAATGATTGGCTGTACCTGCTGGTAGCCATAGGTTAAATAACCCTGGTTCACCAGAAAGCTTTTCTCTCACATTTCTTTAGATGGTGATTTGTTTTAAACAAAGCTTTGGGTGTGCAGCTGAACAGGAATGGGGACAATGGAGCAGCAGCCATAGCTGTGTTGGAAGATGCAGACAGCCTTTTGCCACACCACCTGTGACAGAAGGGAAAGTATTAAAAAAAACAACACAAACTTTCAGGTAGGTCAGCTTTTGGGGTTTCTTGCTCCAATAAAATGGTTTGAAGTGAGACTGTCAAGACTGAAACAGACAAATCAATTCAACCCTTTAAAGCACTCCAGGGATCTTTTCTTCACTTACTGCTCACTCCAAAATGCCTGTTAGAATTGTTAAACACCTGCAATATAGACATTAAACCACACACAAACTTAGTGTGACCAGAAACTAAACATGCACATACTGTATTTGCCATACATATTGTAGAATGTTAAAGATAGTGAAATTGTAGTGACCAGAACAAACAACAGATATCTCTGATAACTATACATTATCATTCAAAAGTCAGGGAAAATTGTTCAGTCTTCAATTCTACAGCATCAGAGAATGTTATTACTTAGTAAAATAGATATTCAACTCACAACCTTCCTATTTTCACTTGAGGAGAAAAAAATAGAAGCACAGAAGGCCACAATCAGGTTTTCCTCTCTCTTTTCTCTCTCTTTAGGAGTCACTCATTCCTAAGGCACTACAAGAATTCAGAGTCAGCACTTACAGTCTCAGTCTGTTATTTCAAAATGTATAATACAAACAAGTGTTGATCACTAAAAGTATTAATTACCATTTAATTAGAAATACCAATAAGGGGGAAAGGAATTATATGCAGACATCCCATCCCTGGAATTAGATACTAATTCATTTTAGATTATTAGGAAGCAATAAACTAAAATCACCACCCTGACAAGTTAACTATCATTATTGACACAGTTCTGGATAAGAATGACACCAGTCCAAAGGATGGCACAGTAAACAAAGAGAAATCATGCTCACTTCTGACATTTACAAATGACCATGATAAAAAACACCTGAATGAGTTACATAAATTTGCTATTATGAGAGTATTTAATTTTTTTAATTTTTTTTTTAACTAACACGTAATGGTATCAAAAAGAAAAAATAGTTCTTACAGATAGGACTGTACTGGCAAGAAAATTTAACCAACAAAAGGGTTAATTAGGGATACAAATTTTCTCAGACTGTTAATAATGGGAATGACACATAGTATGTGCCCATAAGTAATTCTCAGGTACCTTTGATCTTCATCCCCCAGCGATTACTGTTGCCTACCATACCCTGGCCTCTGGGACTCTCTCAGAACCAGACATCTGGCTACTTTGTTGTTTTAGACTAATCTCATCCCAGGAGAGCTCAAGAAATGACACCAGGCAAGGAGGGTCCTGGCAAGGGAAAAAACATTACGGTATCAGCAGATTTTTTGAGTGGACTAGAGTATCAAAATTGTCTGCAAATTTCTATAGGGATCCCGGGGCTTCTCAGCTCTCCAGCACTGCTTTCACACAGAACACCAGAATGCACACGATCCTGTTTTAAGGAACTGTTAATCTCTTTGGAGAAGCTAATGAATGATAATCCAAGCAAGAACATGTGACAAAGGCAAACAGAAGTTTAAAAAAAAAATCCTTTAAGGAATGGGTGGATTTAATGAAGATTTTATTGAAAGACCAAGACATGCTGCATGATCAAGCAATGTTTTTCAAAGCCTATTAAAAAATACTCCAACACCTCAAACACTATTTTTGAGTCCTTCATAGGTTTTAGCTGCCAGCAGTGTTATCCCTGAAGAATGACCCTCTGACAACTGCAGCAGATCCAGCTGAGTGCCCAACTGCCTGCTCTGTGCTTAGACACTGAGCAGTTCACAATGCACAGAGCCCACAGGGGTCAAATGGGCAGTAAACATGGCCAAAGGAAGGTTTAAGTCCAAGGCCAGGCTCTCTCACCATCAGAGGCTACCTGGGTTTTGCTACAACCTCTAGTCCAGACTCCCACCCTGCCCAAATCGCTGTAGGTCTCAGATGTGCTGCTGGCAGCTGGACAAGAGCTGTTGCAGGGATCCCTGCAGAGGGCTCTTTCCTATTCCTACAGCAGAGCTCCTACATCCCAGATGTTCCCAGTGCTCACTTAACACCTGCACTCAGTAACACAAGGAACCAGAGCACTTACACCTGGAATAAACAGAAATCTCACACATGTTTTTCTGAGAGCAATTAAAAATGCCCACAACAAACATTATCTGAGCCATGTAATTCCAATAAGCATCACTTCTAAAATCCAGGGGTGGCACATAACAGCAAGAACTCACTTCTGTGTGGGTATCCCTTTTGTTTTGAATCAGCCACCACACCTTTTTTTCCCCTTCTATTGGAAAGAGCAAACTAAAAAGAATGGACACAAAATAAAGTCAGATTCTAATACTTTTCTCAAGGCAGGCCCACATGACTCAACTTTGCCTCATTTCAGGATATTTTCGAAGTGCTCAGAACACAGCTATGAAAAAACCTTGGAATAATCTGTCATATCACACCAGCTTTTAAAGAAAACCTTTAGCAAGTGCTACAGACAGAAGCAGTTAGAAAATCATGTGCTTTACCGGTGATGCTGCTGTTACAGAGCATCCTACTCTCTTTATCCCTCATTTCTCACACCACAGCTATCTTGCTTCCTTCCAGCCACAACATTCCATTCCCAGTGGGACAAGCTACACTAAAAAGTTACCCCAAAGTATTTAAGCAGTTTCCTAATGCACTGTAACATTTGGACCAATAAGAAAAGAACCTGTGCACCACTGTCTTGAGCTGCATCACACTAACAGTAAATTAACTCCTGAAAAATTCAGTGTACTTGTAAGATATTTACAAAAATGCTAAGCTATTTCTTTTTGAATATGAACTAAGCAAATTCTCCTCTGCTTGTAAGGTATGTTGTTAGAGTGAATGTGGATTAGTCCAAATAATTACATTTTAAAATACTGGCAGCACCAGGACGACATAAACTGTTTTTTATGCTCTCTCTATGTAACGTGTGCTGAACAAATGTTTGTCTTAAAAGCTTTGCTATGATATCAGCCTGTTAGAGTTTAATTCATGACTTCTGTGACTGCTGTATCTTACAAGCAGCTATGATGCTTCACACAACAGAAACAAGAAAAAATCATAAAATATTCCATACCATCACAATAAAAACTTGCATTGTACTTATCAACACATGGTCTACTGCAAAACAATCCAGACTGCAGTGTAACAAGAAAAGTGCTGTAAGGCAGAACAGGTCAAACTAAGGCGTTTTTAAAACGCCTGTGACTTTATTGGTGGGTTGGCATCAATACAAGTAACAAAAAAGTGAAATGCAAACTAGGCAGAATTTTAATTTTGGTCTTTTATGCACTATAGATACCTAATACTTTCTATCTTCACCAGCCTTAGAATTCAAATGGGGTGCATCCCACACAGTTGCCTTTCCCTCTACTCCTTTTAAATCAATGATAAACAAAACTCCACAAAACCCCACAATATCTACTTCACAAAAACACACAGAAAAGGCAGTCAAAAAGCAAAGAAATCTCACATGAATTCTACATATCAAATAGAGTAAAATTCAAACTATATAAATGTTCTAATGAACATTTCTCACAGTGCCTAAAGGCACATTTTTGTAAGATTGTGTTAAATACTGCAGTTACAGCCTAGACATAGGTGTTACAGCCTCATTTGCAAGGCCATATGCCATCACCAGGACACCAAGAGCAAATGAGCAAATGCTCCAGAACATAGATACTCCTCTGTTTACCCTAAGTATTGATTTATGTTCTGTGGCTATCCAAACATCAGTAGCTAATGCTGCCTGGAACTATCCATTATGAAATTACAGCTCTTCAGTGAGGTTTTCTAACAGCAAATAAAGCTCCCCACAGCCCTTCTCCAAAAGCTCCACAGCTGCAAGCAAGAAAGCACTGTAACAGGACAGGAATGCCAAGGTGTCCATGCAAAAGTAAATCAAATATGAAAACAAACTCCAGAGAAAAAAGGTCTTCAAAAAGAATCCACGTTAGCACTTCTAATTTGGAGGTTGAATGGAATAGTTCCCATTTTTCTCTCATTACAGTGGAACAGAGAGAGGAAAAGCCGTTCTGGACATTAGTAACACCACCATGAATAAAAACTCCTCCAAGAACCTAGCTAGGGTACACCAAAAAAGGTTTAATGAGTAATATTTTAAATGGCATATAGTTCAAGCATTGATCTCACTGCAGAGCCATTAATCCCCCTCAAGTACTAAATCCTAACTAGGATTCAACCTACATCTTTGAAAGGCTGTCTATGCAGCTAGTACATGTTCTTTCCTCTTTCCCAGTCCAGGGGATTTAACAGTATAGCTCTAGAGTTCACTGCTGACTACATGTATACTGTGCACTTTTTCATGGTTTAGGTATTTTATTTCTGTGTTCCATTTCTCTCTGTATGAACAAACCCAGGAGAAAACATCCATAAACCACTTTGATTAAATTCTCCTGGGTTTTGGAGGCTGCCTTAGCCTCCAATGAAAGCTAGAGGAAATAGGCTTCTGAGTGTACATGGAAGAACTACACATTTCCTCCACTGGGCAAAGCTCTGCTTCTTATCTTGTAATTACACAGTTTGTCAGCTAATAAAATGACTTTACAGTCTTCTAATACCTGCATAAGGAGATAGTAGAGGGAAAGCTTAGTGATGTTTCCTGAGGAGCACACTTCCTAGAGATAAGTACAGTTACTCTAACTTCAAGATAATGAAAAAACTTAGCCCATAAATAGAGCTCCATCTTTAGAAGCATTTTCAGCATGAACAATACTGATGCTTGCTTTTACTTCTCTATTTTAAAACTACAGGCAGTTTTAGTTATTTGAAATAAAGACCATATTTTCAAAAAGACAGTATTTAACATGAGAATATAGTGGACAAAAATGCAGTGCTCTACTTATTTATGCATTTACTTGGCATTTATGTCAGCTGCACACTTTTACATAAGGACATCGCACCAATTACTGTCTCTGGAATCCACCTACTAGAAATCACATAGATCCAATTTTCCTTTGTGACTCTCACCTGCACTGATCCAGCCCATTGCTTTGATTTCAACAGAAGAATATCAGATTTACACTAGGAAAAGGAGAAGAATCATACCCCAGGTACCTTCACAGCAGCATAGGTGTTCTTTTGCTGGCAGCAGCTGGCATGTGCTAATTAGAAGGAAGACCCAAATCAACTATTTCTAGTTTTGTAAAAACATCTAAGAAATGAGATGGCTCAGAATAAAGTCTCAGCATATTACAATATGTTCCACAGGAGGAAATAACCTGACAAAATGAAATTTTCCATTGCCTTGCATCGCACAATTTAGAAGAAAATTGAAGCCTGAAAGACAGGAAATCTCTTTAAAATCTGCCTATATGGCAGATCTGCATTGGGCTGCAAACATATATTAAGAGTATTAAAAGACACTCTTGCCTCCCACTAGTCACAAACCAAACAAAAACACCCACAAGCTGATAAAGAAGCCATGAACACAGCCTGCTTGAAATGTTGCTAAATGAGCCATCCACCTCACAAGATACTGTATGATAAGTTAGCATGACAAGTCATTTGTCTGAGTGTAAAATCCTCCTGCAAGTTGGAAGTAGTGACTGATATTAAAACCAGACAGTAAGGGAAACAGAAGACTACTACAGGTTTACACTGTGGTTTTGTACTAGTAGGGAAGATAACAAACAGCATGCTGCAACTGGCTGATGATTTGGAAGAGGAGAGAAATTAAAATCAGTCTGATTGCTTAGAGATATGACAGAATGCTTCCACAATGTGCACCAGGACTGGGATTACGCAAAAATACCAGAGGGGGGAAAAACTGAGAGGGTGGCAAGCATAACTGTGCTGCTAAGACAACAAGGAAGATTGTACACGTTCTAAAGACAAACACGCATATCTGAATCCTGATCACAGAGAGAGCACAGCTGTCAGACTCACCAAGTACCTCAGTTATAAAGTATCCCTATGTTCCAGGAGTTCATATTTACATAAAACAAAATTACATAAAACTACTGCATATGCTAGTGTTTTAAATCTGTATACATTGTTACCTATAGAACTAAGCAAATTTAATGGAATAGTCTAAATTCCAAGAAAATTTAATTAAAATGCTGAGGAATCAACTGAAACAAAGAAATCAAGGTTACAAGGTATGTATTTTGTTGTTATTTGTGGAAGATGAGATAAAACTCTGAGTTTTATCTACTGGGAGTTTCAGGAAGGTTTGGAAGCCCAAATGTAGCAAGAGAGGCACTTGTTACTCCAAGAGGTCATGACAACAGACCCCTTGTGAAGCAGAGATGCCCTAGAGCGACTTGTTTGCAGAAAGGATTTGAGGACAGCACTGTACAATAACGTGGAACTTTGTGTATTTCATACCTACAAATCCCATCTATTGTTCTGAGTCCCTCAGATCATAAATTACAGAGAACCAAGCCATGCAGAAGTCACCAGCACAGGTGCTGCAAGCAGCAGAGACGTCCCAGTATCAATAGGTCGTAGACATTTGTGACTAGGCTTAGAAACAGAAATACCTCACAACTGCACAGAAGAAGTGGCACTGCTGGTTGAGAAAAAGAGGTATAAGAGAGGCCATTGACTAAATTATTAAAATATTTAAATATACACGTTAGAGGACATAACTTACACAAAAAGTCTCACTCAACACTGATATTCCGGGCCATTTGGATAATGAAAGTACAGCAAGTGTTTTTGAGATAACATACATGACATTAACAGTACAGAAAAAAGTGTTATAGGTTCTATTTCCTAAATTGTAGGACCACATCATTTTAAAACAGAAGCATAAAACACATGCATATATCAGAACTGAGATTTTATGTCTCATTTTAATGCTGCAAGTGTAATTTCTTGAATTACAGGTAACCTATCAAGCCAGTTTATGCTTCCTCTTCTTATAGAACTTTTAAGTAATCTTGTAAGCATTGAATATATGAAAAGTTTCCCAGAAAACACATTAATTTTGAAACAAAATACTTTGCTCAAGTAGAACACAGCTTGATAGCCACTCTTAGACTGACTTGCTGTAGTTCCAGTTACAAAATCTTACTACTGTAGAATTAGCTAATATTTTCAAAGAGATTAAAACAACACTTGCCAAGAATATGTATGTGTTTGTCATTTCCAGTTGTAATTGGAGGAACAAATAACTTTTCTTAAGGAGATAGAAGGATTTAAGAAAACAAATCAGCAAAACATTGAATTTTAACCCAAAAGTGAAATGACACAAAAAGGACTAAGCAGACTATTCTGAACAAATCTGCAACAGCTGAAACTTTCCTGTAAATGGAATCACCTTCATGATAGCAAAAGCACAAACATATTCATTTTTGGTGATGGTTGTTTAATGCTCATCTTTTAAATGCAGCACATCACTGGCAGATTTCACCACTTCTGCAAGCAAACAGGCTGAGCACTACAAACTCTGTAAGCAACTAAGTACTGCTACAGGCAGGGATATTTGCAAAACCAGTCCCAAGGCACAGGCACAGAGTTCAGACCCTACTCTTGGGCAGGTTTCTATTGCTCATTGGTACTACTGGAATGCGTGTATGCATGCAAAGTTTAGCAAAATAGAGCACTGTGTTGAATAAACAGACAAACAAGTATCTATTTCCACCAACAGGGTAAAAATCTGGGTCTCTAAGAACCTTACTTCTACTTATGCTTTTCTGCCCTGTTTCTCTTCACCATTTGTTCTTTCTGATTTATGTGAACTATCAGCAAATAAAGACATGCATGCACATGTGCTTTGATAGATTCATTAAGACCATTCAGGTTTACTAAATTATCTTCCTATAGAGGGATTATTATTATTATTATTATTATTGTAGCCTGGGTGCAATGGCAGAGACTGACACACCTGAAAATATAGGATTTTTTTTTTAGTCTTTACAATATAATTAAAAATGTCCCCCTTTGCAAAGGTTGAAATAAAGCCATAACAGCAGCAATGATTAGGACCATTCTGATCTCCAGTATCCGGATTACAGGCTGTAAATTCAATAATGTGAAAACCTCAGTGAACGTTTCATGCCCCAGTATTATGTCTCAGAAATAACTTTTCAGACTCCATTATGTCCACCATGAACTTGATCTTTCACCTCTAGTGAAAATCCTCTTACAACTATAATTCTAAAGTTAATGATGAGAGATTTCATTTGCTTTCCAAGCACAGATAAAACCTTTTTGAAATACACTCTCACTGCCATGACCTTGGTCTATGACTTAAGAGTTCACCACATGTAATAATTTACTTAGTCCCATAGGGCTCATTGAGATTTCTTTTTAAAAGGTTTTGGATATGCAGTTGGAGCTGGAGCACTCACACAGTATGCCTCAAGTATGCATCCCCATATACATTACAGATATTTTGCAACCATACCATTAAACAAAATGAATTTGTATCATTAAAAAATATAACAAAAATTAGGTCTAACTAAGCAAAATCATCCACACACTAGAAATTCAAAATTTTGGGAATCCTGTTGCAATCATCCACAATATCTGCTAGAACAGGCAGTTGCAAAATTTCACTAAAGTAACGCACATAAACTGGCAAACTAATTCAGGAAATAATACACTGTTGCTCCCAACTTACCAGCTCAAACACAGTTCAGTTCAAGCCCACTAATACTCTCCTTAGCTCAAGTGCCACATAATTCCCAGAATTACTGCATTATACTAGCTGGTTAGCACATGGCTTCTGACTTCTTTGCTGATAAGCAAAGCTTCTCTGTTTGCTTAGGCAGGTCTTACTAAACATGTCCTTAGTGTTAAAAACAAATAGATGAAGTCAGACCTACTGTATCCACCTCAAAAAGGCCAGTTTTTTGTTCCCCTGAACATTGGGAAGAATTCCTCCTGGTGCCAGCTCCCTGGGGATGCATCTGAGAGCCTGGGGCAGGGCAGGATGTGGAGGCAGACAGCACAGACCTGGGGAGGTCAGGCTGAGGCTGGTGAGGGGACCCCAAGTGCCAGAGAAGCAAATGGCCTGTGAATGCAGCTTGTATAAGGGGTATATACCATGAGGTACTGGATGGGTTGGCAAAGATCATGTTTAACAGCAATACAACTTTTCCCCCATCACACAGATGAATTATCAAGGGCTGCTGTCCTTCCAGGGCACTCCTTCACCAGTCTCCTGCCCCTCAAAACGTTCATCCTTCCATCTTCTCACAGGGGCTTCCCATGTGAGTACAAGAGTTTAAGCTTCTGCACCAGCTATTCCCCTCCCTCTGCTAATTTAGAAGTGGCAGCAAAGTACTGGATTTCAGATAGGAAAGGACATATTCATGAGGGAACATGTGCAAAAATCCTGCCTGAGCAGGAAAGCACCTGAACATGGGGTCTGCGTGTCTGAAAAAGGGTTCCCAGGAAATACATAGCTTTACTTCAACATGTCCAGAAACAGTTTATCAGCAGCTTGCTCTTTTCAGACTTCATCATAGGACCAATATTTTCCAGAAATTGGAGCCTAAGAAATGCTTTGGAATCAGTAAAAATTTGCTGCTCTACTGCTCTCCACACTTTTTGCCACATGCTCTAACAAACAAACAAACAAACAAACAGTCAGTTTAACAGAAAAGTACAAATAGAAAACACTTCTAAAATACCCACACTTCTCCTATGAAATAATTTTAAATAAATTTGGGCTTATTTAGTTGTATATAAAGTAACCTAGGAATTTGTCCTGTTCTTACACAAATGAGGTTTTCCTTATAGAATGTAAAACACATTTTCTTAAGACATATTGAATAAATTGACAAACAATTGAGAAGACAAAAACATTCACAATGTTCTTTCATAATCACAATGATGAAAAAAGAAAAGTAAAATAAGTTTAATTTCCTTGAAAAGGAATGAAATTTGAAGAGAATAGTAATTTTACCTGAAAATCCTGCTTCATGTTTTACAGCTTTGATTTACACAAATCAGGACTTAATACTGCACACCCAAAAGAGAGCCAAAGACAAGAAATTATGAAAATGTTCAATTTGCTTTCTTTTCTATATATTCTTATTAGCCACTAAGCAAAAAAATATTCATGCCAGCTAAAACAGTGCTTGGATAGAATAAAAAATTTTCCAAGTGAAATATGCTGAAGCTTTGATTTTAACACAGAAAGGGTAAAACCAAGAAAGAGGAAAGAGGAAACGATTATCTCTTTTTACAAGTCAGTGTTCAGAAAGTGGAACAGCAATGCTCTCCTTGACTAAATTCACCAAAGAAATTCCTAAATGGCACTTCTTGTTCTCAATAGATTTGTTTAATTCTGATGTATCTGCAGTGAGCTGTAAGGAAACAGGTGAGGGACAGTGGAACCAGAACCCAACACGTCCCTGGGTTTCAGTGCCAGCAAACAACTGCACTGCTCTGCCAAAAGAAAGGTTTTCATTAGAAAACCACTCTCACACAGTGAATGCAGCTGTTCAATGGAATTTAGACTGCAAAAAACACTTCACTGAAAACAAATCACTTGTAAATTTTTGAATAATCTTTCCAAATTTCACTGCCCTCCAAAACAGCCTTTAAGCCTTCAAAGGCTGAGTTAGGGAGAGTGGGTAACACTTTCCTTGCTAGCAAAATACCTGCTCTCTCTCAAACAGGCATAAAATTAAACAGCAAAGAGTCCAGAACCAGAATTTTAGAGCACTAGACCCCACTCTCTGCAAATACTTTAATATAACTATCTCTGAATTGTTCACAGTTAAAAATGCTTGCTTTGCATGCACAATGCATTTCATACAGCACTCACTGCTAAATAAAGGAAGCTCTTGCACAGTGTAACTTCACACTGAATTAACCTGCAGACCAAGACATTCAAACCCACCTTTCTTTAAAAGGCCACTTTCATCAAGCGTGAGAGCAAGATTCTCCTTCTGTCCTGCTTTCTTTATGCCACAAACAGCTTTCAGGGTCAGTGGTTGTGCCACAGCAGACAAAAAACTGGCTTCCCAGCCAAGCAGTGCACAACAGCAACAGCAAAGCCTCTAAAAACACCCTTACAAAGTCAGATCTAGGACAGTTGTGCAAACACAGCTGTAAAAACACAAGGCTGTGACGATTGCAGGTAGCTCCCAGCCACAGCCCAGTTTGGTGCAATTTAAACAGGCTATTTTACAGCGTTCTAGATTATGGCAGAACTGCTACAAGGCAAAGCTGAACATGCTCAAGACTGCAAGTTCTGTTTTATACATCTTAACTGCACAACTCTAAGAGTCTTGCACTTCCCTACTCTCTTGCACTCCCAGGACTTTTTCCACTGGACACCTTATGAGCCATATGAAAGACCCTCAGTTAGAGGTAATGGCAACCAGAGCCAAAAATAAAGCTTATCCCAAGCCTAACTCAACCACTGACACCTTGGGTTAGTAAATCAGCTGCTTTTCAAAGGTGCTGGAGAATCTGAAACTTTGTACAAAGTGAAGAGCTTGGAGTTGAAATGCTTGACTGGGGATTTCACACACCTCATGTTAGCCTGGATCTGCTCTGCTGAATTAAGAGCAGAGTTGTATGACTTTGAAAATCCCCTTCCCTCTCAACACTTTGACTAGTGGGTTTGTACTACAACTACTACTGCTAAACAAAAGGAGATCAGTGAGAGAAGGAAAAACCTTGAAGACTCTTAATTGCTTTGGGTTATAGAAGACTTGAGAAGATCTGAGGAACTCTAGAGATAGCTAATGGAGCTGCATGACTGGGACACATTACAGGGATGAAATTCATACTGTAAGTAATAATTTGGGCTCCTCCTATGCATTGATGGATATAAAATGCACTCACCACTCAGGGAAGGAAAAAACTCTAAGTATCAATAAATAGTTCAATAAAAACCATCTGCTCAAAGCACAGCAACAATAAAAGAAAAGTAAACTCCTAGGATATATAAAAAATTAGACTGCAATACTAGAATAGAGTGGGTGAGTTTAATAGCACAACAGCTCCTATGTACATACAAAGCTTATGCTGACACAGTTCTTTATATTTGTACATGTGAAGTACAGACATGGTGCTAAATTTGTCCTCCAACACTCATACACTTCCAAGTGAATTCACTGTAGTATCTAATAGTGGAATTACTTTATTTTCATTTAGAACTGTTAAATCTGTGTAGGCAGAGAAAATTTACTACTTAGGAAAGGAAAAAAGAATCATGATATTTCTTTTCCTTTTACAGTATCACATTTAAAAGCAATAGAATTTAATTACTTACCCTTTCATAAACAAACACTGGACACATGACTATTTTAAGTGTAATCTGGAAATCAAATTTTAGACAACACTACTGACTTATATTTAGAGAGGAAAAACTATTTTATAGAAGATAACTAAACATCATGACACATTTAGTTTTATTTGTAGATCTCAAACAATTTTGTTTCACAATGTTCATGTGTTACCTTCCAAGGGTAAACACTCATGGTACACTGGTGCATCAGTCAGTGTATGAATCACAAACCATTAGAGCTTGTGTTTCTTTTTATTCATTTTATTTTGTTTTCTAAAAGGTTAATGTACATGTATATACAGTTCAAAGAACTTCAGATATTTTTAGAGAAATCAATATCGTTCCTGTGGCTTTACAGTAGTGTTAGAGTTCACTTTTTCTTTATTTCTACTAAAAAAAACCCCAAAAACACAGAGACAAACAAAGGAATTTTCCAGTCTTCCTTTCTCAGAAACTATTCATGTGTTATATTTTTCAAAATATCATTTAAAAAATCTATATTTGTATATAATTTGTTGGGTAAATGTTGCTGCTCTCCCTTGATTCTTTCCCAGAAATGTTAGCTTACAAATTTGCACTTGGCTTTATGTTCTACATCTGCTACAAAAAACAAATCTAAAAATCAATAATAAAACTACTTCTTTACTTTATACCTTATTTCATGAAGATCTTTCTGGCTTTCTTCATTGTAGCCTATTTTATATTTCAAAATCTTGTCTTGCATATGCAGCACCTTGTTTTACAAAAGGGCATAGGAGAGCCACATAAAAGTTGCAAAAAAAATAAAGCATCACATTGACTGAGAGGATTTGTACAAACCATAGCTCAACTGAACAATAACAAAAAAACCCTCAGTGGTTGTGTGCTGTATGAGATAGCAAAATAGCCAAAGTATTCTTCAACAAAATGAGCTGTCTGCAACGATTTATCTGTACAATTCTATCACAGCTCCTGCCTGTTATGTTACACTTTTCAAAAGTATGTCATTAAGCTGCCATAAAAGTCATCACAAATTGCTTTTCCTCCCAAACTGATAATAGACTTATAGATCTAATTTTCAATCTCTTTTCTTCATTACTTTGATTCTTAAGGAGAGTATGACATTTGCTGTCTGAATACTTTGTAGTAATATCTGGCATCTCTACAGCACTTCTGTCTGAGTATCTCTGAGCTTTTAATAGGTTTGTCTCCACAGTGCCTTGAAATGATGACATATTTATTTGTCTCTATTGCACACTTTTAAAGAAATTGTTTTTATAATTTCACCGAAAACCTACAAGACTTGTTGAAAAGAAAATGACACAACAAAGCCTTAAGTGCTGCGTCAAGCTATGCCATTAAAATCCTGACCCTTCATAGTACAAGAGCAAAGAACAAATGTGAGGCCTTCTGGTTTTCATTCCAATTTTTTTAGCTTCGTGGACTGTCTTCTACACAGAACATCAGACTGATTGACAGAAACAACTAAGTAATTGAGAAAATATCAAAAATTAAAAATTAGATTTTGATTCTTATGGTGATCCCTCTTCATTTTTCACCAGTCACCACATTAACCTTTTTTTTTGTTCGTATAGGGCTTCATATGTATCAAACTAACATTCAGTGCTTGAAACTGGCTTTGCTAATGAACTAACTGTATTTGTGACAAAAGCTAGGAATAGGTTGGTTTAGAAAGTTGCTTACAGGGTTAATGAAAGTAACACAGGAAAAGATCACAGGAGCAATGATGGAAAATCAGGGTGAAGGAGAAACAGAGAGAAGAAAGAAACTCTCCCTTTTATTATCTCACAACCAAATTTTCCAATTAATATGCAGCAAAATCCACCACCAAAGTAGCCTCTGATGATGTAGGACGCTGTCTAAGCACTTGACCAAATACTTAATTACCCTGTCCCAGGCCAAGAAAATATAGATCTCACATCAAAATTTTTCAGCACTGATCTTCAAACATTTCACAAATGTGCTATTATGCATCACAGCCAACCCCAGAGACATAATAACTCACTCTGTTTTACCCAAAAGGTTGATGACAGAACTAAAAACAGGGACCATGTTTGCCCAGCCCCAGATGCACTACTTCTACCATGACACAGGGCCTGGTATTTCTTTGAGAATAACCCAAGTCCAAACTGACAATTAACAGTCACTTCTACTTAGACAAAGAAACCTAAATCCCTCTACCCTGTCATAACACAGGCAACCACCACAGCTCTTAAGTGCTGTGTTTCAAGACATCCACAGAGGTCTTCAGAGCAGTTATTGAGGGTGTGCCTGTACTCTACAGCAGCAGGACACTTCTCAGACTAATTAGTTCACGTGGAGCTTCCTTGCTATATTCCTTCTGAGCAAGCTCATTTATCTTCAAATTACATTATGCAGTGTGGATACATCCTCAGACAAATCAATTTCTCTAGGTAAGGGATACACACACGTTGAGGCAAAAAACAGTTTAAGAAGCATTATTATGAACAAATGCTCTCACAGTATAACCATCTGCATTTCCAGTGTACTCCCAGGTTTAAATTCTTTGTATATCAGAATGGATTCAAACTAAAATGGGAAAAAATGCAGTGTTCTGCTTATATCAGAAAAAGAAATACATCAGTAACAGCTCAGGTGAAGTTTGACAAGGAGAGATGCGAGACTGTTTTTTCTCCCCTACATGGCAGATGTGATTTGCTGATCTTCAGAAGAAAAATAAGTCTGAATGACAAAGAAACATCAAATTCCAAAAATATGCTTGCATTGGAAACATGCTCAGGTTTGGCAATAACTTCATCACACGCTTTGTCTACACTGAGCTGTTTAAAGGGAGTTTCTCCTTTACAGACTCTCTTTGAGCCTGACTAAGAACCCTCAGATCCAAAGACCTAGTTCTTGATTCACCCTCTGCTGTCAGCAGCTATCTGTAAAACTCACTACTAGGTATACATTTTTACATTCCTCCAACACCAGTTTGGCACAGAAGAATCAGAGTTTAAAGCTTACCTTTCTATTACATGATTTATACAATCATGTAATAGAAAACAGCCATTTTTCAGCTGGTATAAAATGCACACACCCTCACCACCCCTGAAGGACACTGCCATAAAAAAGTGTATTCTAATGGTCAAGGAACTAAAACGCCTCTCTCCCTCCTGCACACTGTATTATATTGCTTTCAACTAACAAATCTTACTGTATTTTTTTCCAGAGGATCTTCACCCTGTTCAAAGGATAGTACCAACAGTGCTGAATGAGCCCTCACTCAATAACCTCACTTAATCCTCACTATGTGGTATCTTGCTGTAATTTACATCATCTACATGTAGAATCATAACTGGAAAACCTCTCATTTCTCTGTTGATCATTATTAGGTATTTGAATTATTTCTTTATAGTAACTACTCCCCAGCACCTCCATCAGACAATTTTATGGTTCTTTTTCCGAGGTAGCAAACTGGCAGACAGTGATGTGCATCAGGATTGCCCATAATTAGAGATGGTTGACTTGAAATGCTTTGGGTCTCTCTTCAGAGGATAAAGCAATTAAACAGCACTTTGTCAGTACAAAGTACAACTTCAATCTCTTTCAGTGCTATCATGTGTTTTCAAAGCTGACATTAATCGGTCCCAAGAGCCTGAACTCAGAAAATGAGAAGTTCACAACTAATGGCCATATTTAAAACATGTGGTTGAAGTGAGCCACCCAACCTCACACAGGAGTTCTATGGCTGAATTAAGATTTGTCTTTAACCCTTCAGAATAGCACCCAACAGCCCCAGGTGTAAATCCCATCTGTCAATGTTAATTCCCTCCTTTCTTCACCTACCAGGTCTCCTCCACCTTCAGCAGCTACAAGGAAGCAAATCTAAAGGAAACAAGCTCATTAATTAGCACAGCTGGATTAATTTCCTAAATGCCATTTACTTGGCCTCCCTGAAAACAGCAAGTGCTTTATGGATAAAGAAAGAGTGTGAAATGACACCAGAACATGCCATTTTAAAGCAGAAATTTATCAAGACCAAACTGAGTTTACATCAACAACTCCTATTCCAGCATTTCCTATCTGTCGAGAACTTTGCATTGCATCCCTGTCAGAGAACTCCACATTCCCTGAATTTTCACTTCATGCAGTCTCAAATAACAATATAAGATTTAAATCCATGTTCGTATTGCCATATCACTTGCTATATTTGCAGCTTCAAGCTGGAGAAATTCCTACTACAGGACCTCTTAATACTGAACACATCCAAAGAATCTCTGCAAGGGCACGACTTCACTGCAAATCTGTTGGTCTGTGTAATAACTACAACACAGCACAGGAACATTATAGGACTTACAGTACAGCAACCACCAGAAATCTCCCAACATTAATTTCTATCAGAAACCCTTGTATCACCTCAGAAAAGTGAGTTCCTTTCAGTTTCCCCAATGCCAGCACATAACATATCACTATTTTCCTTGTTTAACACCAAGACAATACCCAAGCCCTAACTCCAGAATGCTTTACAAACCACAATAGCATCACATTTCTGTCTGTTCTTTGCCACTTGAGTTCATCATAAATAAACACTTGTTTGAATGCCTGTTTAAAAAAGTCAAAAATGCAAACTCACCTCATTCCCACCAACGGCTTTGGTTAAAATTACAGCAGAGGACACGGGAGGTGGCATGCAGCCCACTGTCTGCAAGCTGAAAACAACAAAAAGAATGTTACACTCCTTACAGGAGGCAAACACTAAGCAACCTACAATCTTAAAATACCAAATAGCTGAGTAGAAAGTCTCATCACCTCTGCAGTGCAACCAGTTTCCAATCAGTTACAGCCCTGCACTAGGAAGGGCACTCCTACTGGCAGCATTTCTATGCCATCTCTCACCAGCCACCACGGTGAAGACCCATGTCACCACGTAGAAAGAACAAACATTTAACCTTTCTGTGACTCCACTTCCCCATCTGTAGTACTGTAGCTGTCATTCACAAAGGTGTCCATGCATCTCTCACAGACTTCTAGATAAAATCACCTGACTGCCATCAAATCATCAACAGTTTCCTCTTACACCTTAGAAATTCAAGATCCTTTATTATTATTGCCATTTTTTGGCAGTGTTTGTGCAGCAAAGTTATTGATGTGTACAATAAATGCTGTTGCAAAGTAAGAAAAGAGTGGTGAGCTTTCCTTTGTTTTCAAAGGCAGTTCACAAAACCACACCACAATAAATTACAATTAAATTTGGGGCTAAGTAAAATTTTTCTTTCTGAAGAAAAACTGTGTTGACTTGGAAGGAACAGTAATGCATGGAATAAAATAGATTGCAAAATCCCCAGAAGTATGGAATCGACACATGATTGCAAGTATTGGAGCTTGATATTCTAATTCAGAACAATCAATTACTAGTGGTGAACTGTTTTGCATTCATAACCATGTCAGTAGAACCCCCGAGAAAGGCAGTGTCAAAAAGCTGCAGCAAACAGAAGTATTAAATCCAGGCACCAGGGTGCACATTACAGTGCAATTGATGTTCTGCAAATATACAAAAAGCTTAAAGAGAAGAAACAGGTAAGTGATAATGACAGTATTCCCTTTGTCAGCTACAGACACTGTAGGGAAAGGAAAGAGGCAACCAATGTAAGCATTGTATAAATCCAACCACAAGGTGCCAAGCACCACCTTGGAAGCACAGAGCACCTTCAGCTTACAGTGAAATAAGCTATGGCAGCAAAGAGTTGTCAGCACAAGGCAGAATAAGCTGATATTGAAAAGAAATACAGGAAAAAGAAATGGTCCAGGAAAGTTTGGAAACATATAGGAAAATATGCAACAGACAAACAAACACATGACAATTCTGATGTCCATCCCCTACACTGTGATACTGTTATCTCTCTTCCCTGTGGCAGCCAGCTCCTGGAACTTCTCACCTGCTCTAATAAGGAGTGGATTAAGTTCAGAGTTATCCAGAGACGTAAAAAATGTGTGCAAGGGCATTCATCTCAGCTGGCAAGGATTTTCCATACTATAAGGGAAAGATTTAATCATACAATCTCTGTTAACCTCTCTCAAATTGAAAATATCACATTTGGAATTAAAAATAAAAATCCCTATCAAAGAATACTAATCTAAAAAAACCTGGTACACACTAAATGGATATACTTTTAATTGAGTGTATTGAAACATGCACCTGTAAACTTTTTTTTCAGTTTGTATGTTGGTAGAATTGTGTAGTTGATACAAACAGATTCCTCAATGCCCAACAGACTACTAGGGCCAACACTCAACCAATACATGCCACTGGATCAGGCCATGCTGAGTACAGCCATCAGGGGTCCCAAACACTTGCTGATAACACCACAGACAGCTGAATAGCAGGGCCCTGAAGTCACATGTTTTAGATGTGGGAGCTCCAAAGTCACATCTTATACCCAATCTTTGCCTTACCACCTGTGCTATAAATGCTATATGCTAAAAGTGGAGAAGAGGTGAATCTGTGCATACATTATTAACCTGCTTCATGCTCCTTTTCTAATAGCTGCTGTCAATGCAAAACCTGGTCAGCTAACAAAAAAATTAACTTCTAAGATGTTTGGGAGGATGCCAGTTTCTCCTCTATTTTATACATTCCAGAATAATTCCAAAGCAACAAACCTCCTAATATCACCCCAGACAGAGGGGGGGGGAAGAGAAAAAAATCTCACTCAGCTGTAGAAACACAATGGAAAAGGTCCTGTGGGCTGTGCCTTTCAGGCATAACCTTGTGTAGGGAGCAGTGGAGAATTGCAGTGCCCAGGGAAGCCACCCTGCCAAAGGGTGCTGCATGCCCTTGGGAGCACATGTCTGTTTTTCCAGGCCTTTTTGAGGGCTGTCAACCAGCCTCCACTGCATGCTGTGCTAAATGGGTGATAAGGAAGTAACTTTGCCAAAACCTGTATTGGTCCCTTCCCTGTTTTCCTTAGGTACTTTAGCATTTCTAAGGGAGTAAAAACTACAGCTGTGGGGCATTAGGATGAACTTTTGTTTACACAGAGCTGCCACAGCACAGTCCCTCACATCAACTCCTCACACACACATAGGGACCTGCTTTATTCCAGAATTAGGACAGAGCTCAGTATCTCCTGCACCTGCATCACACTGTACAGCTCCCAGTGCAGTGGCTGCTGCTCTGAGCGTGTCCTGAACAGCAGTATTTCTCAAGAAAATATTCTTAAAAAAACCCCAACCAAACCACCTTAATTAAACTCCTCAATCTGGTAATTCTTTCAATGAAACCTCAATAAAACAGAGTTACTGCACTAGAAGACAAAACAGCCAAATCAGAAGCAGTGCTTCAAGGAACAAGTGCTTGAAAGGCAGCTTGAAGCAAACAGAAGTACAGCAGCTCAGTAGTAAGACACAGACACACTCTCATGGCAAATGAGCCTGGTTTAGGCATCACATTTAGAGAGATAAATGCACAAGCATTTCTTTTCTTTACAAAAATACATACACCCCTAGTTTTACAGGTGTGCATGCATATATGTACAATTATACTCATGCATGCAATAGATCATGTCGCTGAAGTACTAAGCACCAAAGTGGTATAAGACTCATGGGAAGGAAGGAATGAGAAATGCTTCATGGAACCAAAAACACCACAAGTATCTCTTTCACCCTGCACTTCAGAAACTGAAGCTCATTGGATGAGGAAGAAATTTCAGCTGTGGAAAATCACATATCTGTCCTAGCTGAGAAAAACCTTCACAATTATTTTACTTTAAAGAATACCCTTTACTACAAATAGCCAAATGCAAATGAACATCATACAGCAATCTTGTTATTTCCTTGCTTTACTGACACTGTTAAGAAAAAGTGTTAACTTTTAATTGATGTTGTCTCCATGTCACCTTTTCACAACCATTTGGACCAATTCACATTTGATGGAGCACCAGGAGAAGCCTCTTACAAACAAAATGAAATGCTCCTTTAGGTTTAGGCCTTGTAGAAACATAAACATGAGCAGCTTTTTCATTAAACTTTTAAGACAAGGAACTCCCCAAGCAATGTTTCAGCAAGCAGTAAGAAACAATGGGGATTCTTTCAGTAGTTTTCTGAAATAATTGATTTTTACATTCAAACATTCCAGTATACCTGCATGGCACTAAGTATTGACCTCCCATGCAAAAAAAAAACCTTTAAACTTTTTTTTCTGTTACACAACATCTATCCCTAGTACACCATCAATGCAGCTTTGCACATTGGCAGTGTACACCCAAGATTTAAAACACACTGTTTTCATGGTAACTTAGTTTCTGCTCATCACAAAGTTCTTGTCCTGCAAAAACTTAACTCTTTTTTTTTCCCCCCCATAATTTAGCTGGAAGCAGATACTGAACCCATGCAAGAAATTTTTGATACAAACTGCTTTAAAACAGAAGACCAGTATGTGGCACACACAATATTTATTCACTGATTTATGCTTTTCCTTCAGCATTCCTTTTCTTTCCTCCCCACCTTCCTTGAGACCCAACACATCACTTCAGCTGTGTTTTGTGAAAAAAGAAAGCTAACCTGTTGCAACCTCCCTACACATAAGACTGTCCAGACTTTCTAAAAATGAGACCAGGCTCCTGAAGGGATAATCTTGTGCGTGTACTTTGTTTTCAACAGCCAAGTGCTGAAGCATGAAAAACAACCAGCAAAATCTGTTCACAATACAACAAAACACCAGTTGCAGGATAAGCAGCCCTTTAAGACAACAGCTACAAATATAATTCACTCCATTATGCTCAAACATACCCTTTTAAAAGCCATTCATTTATAGGTGTGATTGATAACAGCTGAAGAAAGACCCATATTGCTGTTGGGAAGAACACAAGTGTAAAAATCTGGACAAAAAGGTGTAGTTTCACATGCATCAAAGCACTTGTCAGCTCCTGCAAAAGAAAAAGAAGAGAGGAAGTTGCAGTCATAACAGCTGAAGTAAGATCACATTTGTGCTTTTAAAAGTAGGATCAGCTTTATAACACAAAAGGAGTGCATGTCAAAAAGGCACCTTCAGGGATCATCTGATCTCCTCTTTAATAATGAAGTACATCCAGGCAGCATAAAAGCTGTCTGCTCCTGGGCACTTTTCCACAAGACTTGTCCACCACTTCAATAATAGTGTAGCTCTCAGAACAGCAGCTTTTCAGCAGGCAGCCTTAGCACTTTGTCACAGCTTCAAAACCTGTGTTAACTGCACTGATGGCTGTTTATTCTGCTGACTTCTGATATCAAGAGGCATGAAAACGTGCAGTGAGCACATGATTTCAGGTTCCTCTGTCTAAAGGGAGCCACAAACTGTGATTCTTATTTATACCGAGAAAAAAAAAAAGAATGTTTATGGATGTTTGTATTACCAAGCATTCATTTGTGGTGTTGGGGTTTTTTTATGTTTGTTATTTTTTCCTTAAAAGCAAAGTATCTGTAGCAGACTTTGATTATTTATTGCATCAACAGATAGGGAATATATAGGAAAAAAATTTGTCTGATGAAAAAAAAAAAACAAAGAAAGAATACCAAGACCGTAGCTAGCTAAAACCTGTTAAATTTCATAGAGAAATTTCATAAATTTCAGAGAAATAGAGTGTAAAGCACCACTGGAGACTCAGAAAACAACAAAGAAAATTTAATTTTAAATAGTGTAAGAGCACTCCAGAGAGGTGATCAAGTACCTTTAAAGAAAAAAACGCTTCAGTTACCTCTGTGTCTCTCACTTTCTGCTTTTTCAGACATTTCAAGGACCTTCTACACAGGTTTTTGAGTACAAGGAAAGTGCCTTGCACACATTTCAACTCACTTCAAATCCTGCAGACTGAGAATAAAAATTCCTCTTCTTTTCTCTCACAGTAACTCACACTCTTTTCAAGTAAACAGTGCAAAAGAACTGATAGCATTCATTCAAAATCTAATTTGCTGGGATTGTCCAGCTGACACTCCAGATGCAATAAACATATCTATCTATCTATATCTCACATACAGAAGTACTCTTTTAATTTCATATTTTTACAATGGGAAAATATCTCAGAACCAGAGGGTTTCAAGAAGACTCTGTGATACATCCAAAACCAAAACCCAAGACAAAAAGAAAGCCTCATTGTTACTTCCAGGGAGCAAGGAAGGTGATATTACACAGCCAACCTACTGCATAGAGGAATGCTGTTTTAATGGAAAAAAATCTTTGCAGATCTAAATTACCAGTCTTGAAAATGTCTCCAGTGATCGCCCTTGAGAATAGTAACAGTTATTTAGAATAGTTGTTATTATTATAAAAGTATGCCTTAGACTGGATGATCACAGAATAAACGCTGAGGCAAACAGCATTTTTTTCACCATCCTAAACAATTTACAAGGGCTTGTCCAAAAATACATCTGCCACCTCAAAAAAGTTGCTGGAAGGTGCTAGTTATGACTCTGTTTCTGCACACCAGACAGAACAGGTTACCTTGTCTTCCCCAGCATTTCACACCCTTCAGGGAGCTTATCCCAGCCTCCCCCTGGCTGCTGTGGGTCCCTGTTGCCATCCAGCCACACTTCCCATAGTCACAGCTGGACTCCTCTGAGCAAATACCCACACAGAGCAAACAGTGTTTCCAGTGCCTTGCCAAATTCCTCCTTGAAATGGATAACTCAAGTATGTGATTTAATTTCTGGGGCCCTATGGGAGGTATTTGCTTTAAAAGAGCCAGCTATCCAGTCCCTGCAAACTGAAATCGCATTATATTAAGGTGGAATCAAATGTTCTTGTCAGAGAACACAGAGTATTTCTACAAATGTAAGAGGACCTTGGTCACCTCTGGTTCTGGAAGTGTAACAAGGCTATGCACAGACAGGCTCTCCTTAAGTGTTGCCAATTATTCTGTAAAATGCTTTCTGAACACGTTAGCAAATTTTTTTGAGCGTGCACTTACACAGCACATAAAACCAGAAGTGTAACCTTAAAAGAGCATCAGTTATTTCTAATTTTGTCAATTTGATTTATCAGAAGGCCTCTGTTAACACTCACAAACTTTTCATCCTGTCATAAAGCACACCAAACACTAGTTTCCATCTAACTAATACATTAGTTAAGGTAGAACAGCTGATACACAGGTCAAGAATAAATAAAGCCAAAAGCAGAAACCATATACTTTGCAATCAAAAGAAAAAAGAAGGCATATTGAGTAATAACACCATCTTTAGGTTGTGCCTTAAACAACTAAAACATGCCTCAAAGTATTTTAATAAAAACATTACCTGGCCACCTAACACATATAAGGATTGTTTTTAATTCACACTTAAGAAAATAATAGCACAAGGTACAACGTAAGAAATTATTTTCCTCCTCTGTGTTCTACCCCTATGGCAGAAATTCAGCAAAGGCCTAGCTTCTTCATGAAGCATGAAGCTGGATAACAGCACCAGCCCTAACTGCTACTCCCAAAACAATCTGAGATCAGCTATGTGGACATAAACATCAGGTCCTGTATTGATTTACATTCATATATTGTTTTTAGTACCATTGATGGAAAAAAGTTACATAAGTTCAAAGGAAAACGTGACACATTGCCCAGAAAACTGTCAGTCACTTCACCTTAACTGGAAGAAGTTAGATGTAAACTAGCATGGAGGATCTAATCAAGACTTTGACAATGTTACTGATTTCCCCCACAGCTGCTTTACAAATAGAAGGTGTCAAGGATACAAATCAGTGAAAGGGAAAGAAATTTTACTTTTTTTTTTCTCTGTATGCAAAGATTCCTAAGCCTGAAAGAGGAAAACTCTATTCTATTAATACTACTCAGGTTTGTGTTTTGGGTTCTCTTCTCTGTGGAAGAGAGCACCTATCCACAGCCTATTTCCATTAGGATTAGTTACCATCCCAGGCTAACAGATAACAGGATTCTTCCTGCATCCCCATAAGGCTGCTACAGAACTGACTAAAGTTCCCCAGTTCACTTACACTGTGTCCTGGCAGAACTAGAGGTCCTAGTGCCAGAACTGCCAGGAGACAGCAAAGGAGAGGGCAGCCACCAACTCAAACACCTCCTCCACTTGGAAGTTCACCACTGTAACCATGATACAGGTGGAGAGACTTTTTTTGCTGTTGAATGCACAGTGTTCACTTGAATCCCAGCTCACCAGGAGATAACTGGACAAAACTGTGATGATGCTTTCAGGCATTAGTATTGTGCAACTTATGAATAGCATCCCCTGTTAGTCAACAGCATAATGGAATCAGAAAACTAGACTAGCAGAGACGTGCAGTGTTTCATTTTAACTCTGGCTGCTCCTTCTCGGCACATAGCCTTCTCCATGATTCCTTTACACACGCCTTCATCTCCCCTGAAACCCAGACTGTTCCTCTTTGAGTAATGTGTGACACAAAATTTTAAACAAATCTCACTGCCCGTGATACGCACCAGAGTGGAGGCACCTCAAATCCATTGGTCCACAATGAAATCCTATGGGAAAAGACTGCCAAGACTTTGCACATGTATATTGCCATTGTATCTGCATAGGAATAATATTGTGCTGATCCTAGCTGCTGTCCTGGCCCTACCAAACAAGGTGACTTAAAGTCCCCAGGTCTTTGTTTCCATCAATCCAGCAGTGAACAGCTGCATCTCGCCCTGATTTGGGACACAATCAGGGTGTAGATCCAGACTCCAAGCTGTGCTCATCACTTCCATTTATTTAAAGCTGTGCAGAGACAAACCACCCACCCTCTGTGGCTGGGTGACATTTATTCAAACTATCCTTCTTGTCATCTTCATTACTTTGTGAAGCACTTCCCGAAATCAAGGAGGGTTATTCCTTAAACATCTAACATTTATCTTCTCTTGCTAGCCATCCTCCCAGCACCACCACCATTGCAATTACATTCAAATCTGATCAAAAGGAACACAAATATTTTTTTAGAGCATAACAAGAATGAAGCAATGAGAAATTACAGTACCTCAGTTTTTAAGGAGAGTCCACTGTTAAAGAATATAGCTGAAACGGCAATGTAAGTTATGGTAATTTCTGGTTTCAAGGGTCCTAAAAAATACAGACATAGAGAACAAAGTGAACCACAGTCAAAGGGATAATGACATGCATATACTGCATCAGAGTAAATGAGAATACTTTAAAAAATACCTGGAGAAAGTCTAATCAGTAAAGTCTCTAATAAAAAGAATGGCATTTCTATCAAGTTACAGAAAGCATGCTATTAATTTTTAAATAAAAGTAAACCAGTGAGTGCAGAGTGAGTTATCACATAAATTTGACTTCCACAATTAGAGGCCACTGGGAACTCACAGGTAAATTCTGGAAGTTTGAAAATGGGAAGTCTCACAATTCTGCCATCAGAGTATCCCTACAGCATCAGCAAACTCAAACTATACACTCAAATAAAAATATTATCTGGTACTTTCACAGGGCCATTGACATCCCTCACACAGCTACCTCTTACTTTTGCCCTACAACACACACACCTGTCTGGCTGCCTGCACAGAAGAACCCAAATCACACCTTGCAATCATTTCTTGGGGGCAATACAATTCTGTGTTATTCCCCTCAGAACAGAAAAATGGTTCAAAATGGTTCATCCCAGCCCCACAATAACACATTTCAGACACTGCTGCAGTGAGACCAGCAAGAGCAGATGCCTGCATCACCAAGGGTTCCTCTGTATTAAAGGCTTATATTTGTATATATTTATATAGTTTCTTCAGAAGGGAGATGAAAATACAGTCTTTTTTACACTCCTATAAAAATGATGAATTCTCTTAATACACTTTGCCTTCAGAGACCACCAGGTATAAAATGTATGTGCTCATTTTTTCATGAGCATTCCACCAGATATTATGTTAGAAAGAAAATATTAGCAGTCTACTTAGGACCAAAGTAATATCCTCACTCTACAAGTGACCCTAAGTTGTCATGAGCAAAACTGCAGCAGCAAACAAGCCAGCCTTGACTGTCCAGAAGAGAGGAGGAACCTTTCTGCTCCCTCAGATGAATGACACATTGATGGTCACACTGGAGTAAGGTCCATGATCCTTAAATCAGAGGGACTTGATTGTACAAGTCAAATGTGCATCCCGAGTCATTTCAACCCAAATCCTACTCTCAGAGAGAACTCTGTTGACAAGACACTAAAACTGCGTGTTCCAAACACAAAAAAACCCCCAAGCTACATAATATGAAGACTAAGGTAAAAATAAGACAGGAAATGCAAGAGTTACAGTTGCAACAAAGCATACCACTAGTTGCAAAATTATAGCGTGTTAACTGAATAGATGGGAGAAAAAACTCCCAAAGATTATATAAATATATAGCTCTACAGAAAACTACATTTTATAGACACAATTACCTTTTTTTTTTCCTAATCTTTCAGAAGATTAGAGTATCTATGTACATGCACATATAGCAGACAGGCAGTGGGTTAGTCTGGGTAAAAGAGGGGTTCTTCCAGGACCCAGTTTTTTCTGGTTTATGGTTTTTCACTGGGCTACCTGAACTCCTTCTCCCAGGAGAAGCTTCTACTACCACAGCAACCACACGCTTGTGGAGCACAGGGAACTCTGGTCACAACAGAGAAATTCTTTTCACAAAGGAACTAAATGGGTTCATTTATCAAATAGGAAAACACACAAAAATGGCTTGGCTTATGTCATGAAGGTGACAACAACACAAATCTTTGTTATTTATGGCACAATCTTGCACAGGAATGGACGCTGGATCATCCATTCACTGAGGCCCTGCAAATTACCGTGCATGGCTTTGTCAGCTGGAAGATGACAAACTAAGGCTTTTTCATGGGTTGATACTTCCCACCCCTCACCTCTTTCTGCTTTTAAAAAGAAATATTTTTCTTCCTCAGAGCACTGAGATCCCACAGTTTCAGAGGAGAGGATACCACTACAGGGAACACGTGCTCACTACTTTCAATCAACACTTCCAAGATTTTTCAAGCAAGTTGTCCCAGGAACAATACTGTGTCAAAGCTTGACATCTCTTTGCAGCAGGATAATTTAGTGAAGTGCTCCATCATAGTGCTTCCATGCACTATGGAAGTGAGCTGAGGCAAAACCATCTCTTATTCTAGTTAAAAGGATCTCCCACACAGGTGCTAACAATTAGCAGGGCACTCAAAGCAGAAAGGGACAAAACACCTGAAACTACCAATTTCAAGTCCTCTCTAAGGTCTGCTGAAAACGCAGCACAGATTCTGCAAGAAGCTCCACGTGGGTTCTATTCACCTAGGCAGAACAACACACAGATGTTAGCAGGAATCCTTGCACAGCAGGAATTTGTCTACCCTGAACTCCATGAAGTACCGGAGCCTTAGTTGCCACAGCATATGTTCTGAGCCATATTTTTTAAAATCACTTTCTTTTGTTTCCCCAGAACCTAAGAGGTGGGAAAAGTTTGGCTCCTCAGTGAGAAGCTGTCTATCCTCAAACTTCAGTTCTGTTAAGAAGAAAAAAATAGAAATTAAAAAAAAAACCCAAACAACTGTCCCTATAAAAGCACAGATAGATTCTTCCTCCTCTCACATAACATGGAACTGCTAGAGGAATTCTCTTGAAGTGTTCTACATCCCTTTTCTTAAGCCTCATAGAACAGTTAGGAAGAAAAAATACATAATTTAATTTCGTCTTGAAATCTGTGAACATCTGGAGCTGAAGTTCCGATGGAAACTAACCAGCAGACACCCTTAGCGTTTGTACTTAAAGATACATTGTTGATGTTTAAATAACAGTGGCTATTTCATCAGCCCTTGTTCCGGGAAACATACAAGCCCTCCCGGCTCAGCAAAGGACAGATCTGCCTTGCCCCCATACGCATTTTTTACACCACCACTTTCCACAGGATCAGTTTCCCTGTTTTCCCCCACCCTTCACGAGGAAGTAAGAGCGAACAACAACGAGACAAAAAAAAAAAAAAAAAAAAAAAAAAAAA
>JANPWX010000437.1:1968315-1992293 GCA_024734555.1 Trochalopteron elliotii
GCGACCCCGGGAGCGGCAGCGAGGAGCGCCGCCCAGGCGGAGGCCGCCGCCGCCTCACGCACCTGGTACCGGGGCGCGCTCATGCCCGCCCGTCCCGGCGCTGCGCCGCTGCCGCTAGGGACACGTGGATCGGGATCGCCCTGCAGTTCCCATCGAGCGCCTGCCTGTCCCTTCTGGGCAGACCCAAAGGCATCTGCGCAGCGCCTGTCGCGACATGCCGACAGCATCGCCCGAGCCCGGCCAGCCACTTCCCAGCGGCGGGAGGTTCCCTGGTGTACCTCAGCGCTAAAAACACTTCCATTAAAACAGTATCGTAAAACCTCATCCTGGTGCTCCACCCGCGCCTTCCATTCCCTATTCCCCTCTTGTGGCGCTTCCCCGATGGATTCATCCTCCTGCCCGGCCGCGGCCACCGCACTCCAAGTCGCAATAACAGGAGAGGATAAAGCAGGAGACGCTGTGTCTGCCAGCGGCTCCCACCAGGGCCGCCCCGTCCCGCAGGGCTCTCCCACGCACGGCAGCTCTGCTGAGCGATTCCTGAACATTTTGGCTGTTCATCCTGCACAGCCTCTGCCGATGTATTCAGGCTTCGAGGAATAGCCCTGCCACTGGCCTTCTGCTACCAAGGAAAGAAATGTTAATAGCTGAAAGCTCAGCTGATCTCCGAGATGTGTGTATCCCTGCGTGTCCTGGGAGGTTGCCTTGTGTAAACAGGGATACAGCAGAGCCAAAATGTTTGGATATGGGAGGGAACGTGCCTTCTCCCACCCGCCAGTGGATCCAAACTGTGTGGCTTAAAGTGATTATACATTTCACTGCTTTACTAAAGTTTACTAGAGTACGTGTTGATCCTTGATCCCTTCTCAGGAGGGAGAGACAGATTGCAAAACCTGACTGCACTTGGCTTGTGCAATCACTGCGGGCTGGCTGTTTTGGGAGAAAATAAATGCATCATGTGTTCATCTAGAGCAAGCTGTGATTATAACGAGTGCAGGATTTGATTACTTGCAGGATTTGATTGCTGCACAGGAGAGATAAATCAGATGAAGGTGTACAGTTAATGCTCATCATATAAACTATATTAAATCTCTCTGTGGATACTCACTCACAGGAGGCCCTAGTTCCAGGACATCTGCACCATTCATGGATCAGAGCATGCACATCCTTTCCTGTGTGGCTCTGGAAGCACACCAGCACAGGTCATGGCCATGATCTGAACACAGCAGGAGACCAGGCAGATGTCCATGGTTTCCCAGGTGGTTTTGTTGTGAATTTGTACACAGCCCTGGAGCTCCTAACAGAGATGGGAAGGAGACTTTTCACCCTGGTTCCAATCAGGCTGATGAGCTGCAAGATGCAGAGGCCTCACACTGCATCAGCAAGGCTAGAAGGCAGGAGCAGATTCAGCATAATTAGCACAATTCAGGAAAAAATACAATAATAAACAATCTGTTTAAGTCAAAAGTCGTGTACTCAGAAGTTAGAAGCTGAATTTCATAGTGAATGAAAACGCTGCAGTATCAATTCCTGCAGAAGCTGCAGAGGGATGCAAAGAAGGGGCAGGTAAGGAGGATGCTCAGTCTGGCAATAAAATTCAATCATGCAATAAAGACAGCAGTCTCACCCTGCTTTTGCATCATGGCTTTTACATAGTAGTAATCCTGTTCCTCACTCTTAGCAGGTGGATAGTAATCATGAATTTCTAATCTTGCTCACTGTTCAAGTTAATTCCAGTTAATTTTGCCAATAAGTTTCAGATGTTTGCTCACAGCTGATCTAATTGGCAAAAGTTAGAAACCTCAGGTTCAGTCCTAGGCTCTAGAAGGTGTTTCTCAATTTCCCCTCCAAAGGGTCACTTCCTGTGCACAGTCCCAAGCTTGTTTCTCCTTCTCTAAAGAAGGAAGAGATATCTCACTGGATATTACATTTAGAATAGTTAAGAAATATATATACTAAAAACCAGAAACAAACAAGAAAAGCCCCCAAAACCAAATGGTTATCAGATATAACAGAACTTCTGTCTACACTCAAAATAAAAAGATAAGCTTTAATGAGCTCAATAGCTTTTGCTATTGAGTGGACACTTTGCCTTTAAATTTTTTCTAAGAGACCTGAAATTTGTAATAAACATCTTTTGACATCTGAGTTACAAAATACCCCAGTTCATGAGGCTCTCTTCTTCTGTGATCTTTGAAATCATATGCAGATATTGTAAGCTGTGTGCTGAAAGACTTGTACAAAGACATTTTAGTTGTGTTTTTTTAAAGCTGTCCTACTATGACTGTGGTAACCATATATGTCTCTTAGATTAATAGATAAAACTGTTCCTGCTTTTAAATGAGAGGACTCTGTAAGCCCTTCTGTGTCCCACCAGAGTGAAGCAGAAGGGCAGAACACACTACATGTGAATTTTATAATTGGCAGGACACTCACACATCCTAAATCTGTCTGGCAAGACAGCATCGTTGTTGCTATCAGGACATTTATCATCCATATGGAGTCATTTGGTCCCTATTAGAGAGGGACAATCCAGCATCTGTCCTGCCACCCAAAACTGTCTCCTGCAACATTTCACATTCCTCTTCATGTTCCTGTACAGATAATATATATATTCTAATTAAACACCAGGACTCAGATCTGGAATGGTCTGGCACATGTGCATGTTTATTCTCTGTTACATTGTATAAAAAACATTTTGGGGTATATTTAGCTGTGGCTTAGACATAGTACAGGAATAAGAATTTAGCTTCTCTCTGATTTCACATGACCAAATTCTCATTTTTGTTCAACTGCAAACATACCTCGAGGCTTCCAGATGCTTTCCTGCCTCCAAAGGCCCTTGTGCTTCCTTCTGCATAATACAAAAGCTCTGTGACATGTGTAGCTACGTGGCAGCAGGTTTTTGTTGCTCACAGGTAGCCTGCTGAAACCAACAGGATTGTTTGTGTGAGCAGGGACTGGTTTTACATGTCTACAAAAACACAGGAGTGGACTGGACATTTCTGGGCATTTGGAACAACGATTCTTGTGTGGTTTGAGCCTATTCCTGTTGTGTGCTCAGCCTCTGATCTGCACCACACACCTCACTGCCTGATAACTGCAGTTATTTGAGGGAATGTGCAAGGATTTTCATGCTCCTGAGTAGCAGATGTCATCTGATTATGCATTTAGACAGGAGAGATTTTAATATAAAGGAGAGGGGATCACCAGATAAAGGGAGCTTAAACGAGAGGAAGAGAGAGTATTAAATAATTTAGCTTGAAAAGAACAAAGATACTCAGAATGAACAAGATAAAGAGAGGTGTTAATTATAAATAGGAAAGTTGAGGAGAAAAAGTGGAAATATATGGGAGGCGGTTTACAACACATTTATATTTCTCACATGCACTTAGTGGCATGAGCTCAGATTTTTCTCAGAGAAAATTGAAGAGATTGCTGTACTGATCCCATTAGCTGGATTTCCTAGTGGAAGAGGAATTTGCAAGTCTTTATGGTGTCTTGGCCTAGGTGCTTATACTGCTTTAGGCATCTGCAAGGGATCTTTTGGTTCTTGCTACTGAATATTATTGAATACCTATAAACACTTAGGTATTGCCAGCTGCAGGACTGACTTCCCTTAGCATAATGTAATAGCAGGAATTATGTACAAGTTCAATTTAGAACGCACTTAATGGGACTTAAACACATATATAAGTGTGCTTTTCTAAATAGAAAGTATGAGATAACGAAAGGTTTTGTGAATCTTTGGGTTTGTTATGCTATGATCTTTTTTCCCCTCAGAGAACTTAAATGCAGAATACATTTTTTGGTTTTTAACTTGTAATAAAAAGTCCTCTTACATATTTAGTTATTCAACAAATAAGCCATGTTTCTTTTACTTAAGAGCTCAGTGTGAAATTTTCATGGGAATATGAGGCATTAGGAAGAAAATTTAAAAGACAACAAGAGGGGGTTTTGCTGATCCCTTTCCTAAAACCTGCTTGTTCTTACCAGAAACAAAACCTGGTTTACTGATGCTCCACTCATGATATTCTCTTGACTTCTCCTAGACTACCAAGAGACCATATAAATTTAGAGAAATTTTCATGTTTAGCACTTTTTCACAGAAATACGGTTTCCCAGTAGATACCAAAGCTATAATGTATTCAGAAGGTTGCATTAGAAAAAAATAAAAAAGGAAAAGAAAAGCTATTGGCATAATAAAGCTGTGCTCTTGATACAAATTATGGGCTTCCTCAACTGCAATTCAAAACTGGAAGACAATATTTTTTTTTTTTTAACCATGAAAAGCTGTACATATTTAAACCTGAAAAATGAAAGCAAGAACAGGAAATAGCTTCCCTGGATAATTTCACTATGAACAACTGGATTTAACCTATTAAATAAAAGGCTGCAGAGATAACATGGGGATACCTTCATCTCTTTTCTTCCTTATGCTTACAAAAATAACCTTCTAATATTATAATAATCATACCAAAATACCTACAACATTAGAATTTTCACTACAGAAGTCTGTGTTGCATTTCTACAGGGGAGAAGCAGGGGATTTATTCCTGTGGATGTACAGATCTGCAGATACAAAAGTTTTACAATGCTTTTAAGGTAATTATCCACTCATAATGGGAAGAGTGTGTAAATCACAGAAAGCAGAAAGAGGAGAGAAGTCACACCAGCCCCTCTAGCACTGAAATCAGGAACCTGTCACAAAGGTCGAGTTTGGAAGGAGAAGCCACCAGAGAAATCATCTGCTAGAAATTTCTAGGAGGTTTGTCTTGAGGTTGTTGAAAGCTGGCTTTTAGGAGTTTCAGCTTTATCTTCCAGAATGTCCAAGAACAAGGACAGCCCATGCTCCAAATTTTTATATTCTCTTAGCTGGAAAGAAGGTAGAACCTTATTTCTCTTGCATCTGTCCCATTTGATTTTAATGTTACTAAAGGGTTTAAAGATTCAAAGAAACAGGTCCAATTCACCAGCTTCCCTGAGAAAGAATGCCAGAGAAGGCTTTACACTTCCTGAGATTTGTCAGTTTGACTTAATCTTAACAATGGCACCTGTTGTTACACCTCTTGGATCTTCGCAGGTCGTTGCTGTGTCCTGTCTTCACCACAGGCCAGGACCCAGCACTCCATCAGTCTGGAGAAAAGCAAAGTGCATTCCACAGGAATCTTACAGACACATAACTTGACCTGCATGGAAGTAAATTCCACAGTATTTGCAGATATATTAATTTGACCCCAGCCTATCTGGCCTTGATTTAAAATGGACTAGGAAGTGATGCCACAAGAACACTGAGTGCTTCCAAGTGCTGCATATGTCAGTCCTGAGAGGAATGTTCCCACACATCCCTTCCTAGAGAGGCATGAGAGCACATTAATAGATGGGCTCTGACATGTCTGATGTTGATCAGGTTCACATTTAAGTGAGAAAATGTCAAATGATAAAGCAGATGCAAAAGGAAAAAAAAAAAAAAGTGGAGCCAGGAAGGGAGATAAGGTATGGGAAAATACGCTAAATAATTAAGAAAAATACAACCAGAGAGGAAGAAATCCTTTAAAAGCTATCTAATAACAAATCAGATATCATATCTGTCAATACATAAAAAATGAGGTTGCTGACAACTCTTCATCCCACAATCTGCAGCATTAATAAGTCATGAAGTATTAAAAAAACTGGGACGCTTTGTGCCTAAAACAGTATCACACGAGGACAAGGGAATAAAGCTGAACTAAAACAAAGGACACAATTGTGTTTTGCTGGCAAATAATGACATAAATGAGAAACAAAACCAGGGAAACAAACACAACCCCTCCAACCATCAAACAGAAGGAAAACACGACTGCCTCGGTTCTTTGGCAGTTAATCAGATACAGATCATGAAGTCAGCACTATCTGATGGAAGTTTTGGATGCAGTTGTTATTCCAAAAGTGTCCAGCCCAAACTGCTTATTTAAACAATGAGAAGGAGATGGCAGGGGAGCGGAGGATAAAGGTGACACTTGAGATAGTTTTGGGATCCAAACTGTCCCAGGGTAAACAGCACCATGAGGGATATAGAGCCTGAAGGAAAAGCCATTTCTATCCAAGCCTCATGTCCTGCTGATCTCCTTGCACTGTAAATTCATTTCCCTTACTGCTTGCCTCACTAACCAGGAGACAAGACTTTTGCAGCTCTGTCACATCCAGGGCTCAAACATTCACCACTTGCTTTTTGGCACAGCCAAAAGGGCTGCTAAACCCTCTCATCCTCCTTTCTCTCGTGTTCAGAAGCTGCCTCACACCTGTACCAGGACACTGCTGAATAGGTCTACTCCTGGGACATGCTGCCTTCTCTTTCCTGTTCCCAGGGAAAGCAAAGAATTATTCCTTTGTGAATCTGAAATATTCCTACAACAGAATCAGGGCTTGACAAAGACTTCCAAGCAGCACTATGTCCTGCCTGACATCTTATCCAGCTTATGCCACACAAGTCATCCTTGGACGATTTTGTATCGTTCATTTCACAGGTCTCATCCAATCTCCCCCCTTCCCTTCCATGTAAGAGGCTTTAATGCCACAGCCTTGAGCTGCAGCAAGCCAGGGAAGGAACTAATTTATTTTTTTAGTAGGTACAAGTCAGTCAGCAAGCACAGTAGGGAAGTTCGAAACAGAGCAGAGATGGGGAGGGATCATCTGGCTGAGGTTTTTTCAGCAGAACCTAAAGAGGCTGTATTAGGTAGGGCCTTATATTTCCTTTAGAGGATGTGCATTAAGGAGAGCTCTACCCTGATCCCTTTAGGAGGTGGGAGAGTTATGATGGTGCCTTTTCCCTGAGAGCATTTCTAAGCTTTCCTCATAGGAAGCTCTCCTTGTGGTGCATTCTTAAGTAGATCAAATGTAAAGGAAAATCCCAATTCAGAATTAATTGGCATACATTTTTACAGGAGCTGGAGGGATTTTGAATTTCTTCCTTCTAGATGAACTTACAACACTCCTGCATTTGAAGTTGTACCTGTCTGTGGAAGGAGGCAATCGCAAGACCTCAAGCAAGGCACACCACCCTGATTTTACCTTTCCACCCTGTAACTCAGAGACTGTCCAGTGTGGTGTTCATAGCCCACATTTAACTGTAGCTCATTCTTGCAGTGCTTGCTTCTGTAGGTGCTGTTCTCACTCTGGAGACAGTGACATAGAGGGAAAGCCATGTATGGAATTAACCATTTCCAGCATCCCTGCACAGCCAGAATCAGCAGCTGAAGCAGATGCTTGGTGGGGGAATAAGACTTTTTTAAAGGGGGTCCAGAGTAATAGTTGGCTTAAAATTGCTTAGTACCTTTAGCTCCAGGACCATCCACACCATGTGCTTGCCTTCTCTTATTTTGTGAAACAAAGCAGAGGTGCTTCTACCATGACAGACCACTGTCCCCTTGAGTCAGGCTCCTGCTCTGGGAAAATGGCTTTCTTCTAAACATGCCCAACCCACTGGCACATGCAGCAGTGCCTAAGCAGCACCACTCTCCATGCAGACAGGTATTCCCTCTTCACCTCCCGTCCAGCAGCTCTCTGGGTGCACAGCAAGCTCCATCTGAGTCACGCAGTAATAATCATTGCTTATATACAAGCTCCCTTGTGTACTGTATATTAATGTCTGGCTGGTAATTTAATGGCACCTCTAGGCATAAACAAAAGTTTATTAAAACAGTAAGTAAAATGTTCCTGAAGACTGGCCTGCATTTTTAATTCTCTATTCAGCATTCCGAAGTACAGAGCGAGCCTCCTTATGCAAAAGGAAAGCTACAAAGTTAAGACCAAGTCATTTTGCACAAGTCAGACACAGCACAGTCTGAAGCAACAGGGTGCTTCATTTATTCTCACAAGCCCCTTTTTTTCTGGTCATCTTTGGCAACGACAGCCATACAGAAATTTGAATTATTAGGAAATGTGTACAACTCCAGAAAGCAGCAGCATATTGATTCCTACTCACTTGACTTGTCATTTCTCAGCTAGGAAGCCACAAAGCAGCTAAAACCTTAAATCCCTGACAGTGGTTGGCAGTGCCCACTGTAGTTAAGACTGAGTCATGCTCTGAACCTTGGGCACATAAAAGTAACACCATTCCTCTCCCCTGCTTTTCATTCACCAGATGCTTTTTTTACAAATGACTTAGAGCTCTAAATCCACCAGGTTTCTTTTTCTCATAACCTAATTTCTTGAGCTCAGTAAAATGTGTCTGTGCTTGCTAATACATATGTTATTTTACATTTACAGTGGGCAAGTAGGTGGTGTTTTTAGACAACATTTAAGCAGAAACTTGAACTGATTTTCACATTTTAGATTAAAGTTATGGAGACATGAAAAATTCCAGTAAAAAATTTGTCCATTGAGAAAACTCACTGTGGAGATGCTGGAACGAGCAGCTGTGCTTTTAACAAGTCTCATTTCAAATCCCAGCCACACTTCCAGACTGCACTGACATTCCCCCTCCACTCCTCAACTGTAATTTAGTGTACACTAAGGACCAGGAAGCATTTCTCAGCTCCCAGGGGACATCACCACCTCTCTCCACGATGAAACACAACCCCATGGTGCTCAGCTGGCCTCATGGTTTCCACAGAAAGGCAACAGGAGCATTCAGACTGCACAGAAGGTGCAAACACAAGCTCCAACAGGTCCCATGCATGTTTATTAACATGGAGCATCCACAGGACTTTGGAAGCCTGGAGAAAATACAGCTGTTCCCAGCTCTTTGCTTGGAGCCTCAAAACTTTTGTCATAATCTATTTGCCACTCTCTATAGCTACCTGAAAGGAGGTTGTAGTCAGGTGGGGGTGGGGGTCAATCTCATCTTCCAAGTCACAAGAGGAAGCGGCCTCAGGTTGTGTCAAGGGAGGCTGAGATTGGAGATTAAGAAAAATTTCTTAACCAAAAATGCTGTCAAGCACTGGAACAGGCTGCCCAGGGAGTCACCATCCCTGAAGGTATATAAAAGACATGTAGAAGTGGCACTAAGGGACATGGCTTAGTGCTGGGCTTGGCAGTGCTGGGGGAACAATTGGACTGGGTGATCTTAGAGGTCTTTTCCAACCCAAATGATTCTGTGATCAAGGAACTCAAGCAGCTGAGAAGTCACAAACAGCACCAGCAAGAATTAGAAGGAGGAGAAAGACTAAAACTGTCATGGAAAAAAATGCCCAGAATAAATCCTTTAATGCCTGTACAGAATAAAAACTTATTCTGTAAAAATAAAAGCATTCATTGTGCATCAACTGCTTTTTTTTATGCACCATTCTTCAGCTTATTAATTTTTAGAACACATTTTTCTTATATTTAAGAGACAATCTAATATAAACAGATTTGCTATTGACCTGTTAGCCTTAACCTGCAGACACCGGTGTCCTTTATTTATAGCAACATGACTTTAGCTTTTAAAAAACCAAAGACCCATGTTCAGGATTAGATATTACAGCTTTGAGCATTCATCAGTAAGCACAGGACTCCAAGTCTTGCACAGAAATCTCAGGGGTTTTTTTTGTCTATCCATATTTCGTGGCACTACTCACATGAGAAAAAAGCAAAAGATAAGGGTCAAGCAACAATGCCAGTGTAAGTGTGATGTGCACTTTGTGGTATTTCTCATTTCCAGTTACAACATCAGGGCTGATATGTTATGTGTCATAAAATGCTGCCACAAAATATTCAGACATAATGGACTAGATATGCAAACAAGAGCTTGCATGATCTGGCCCAGAACTCAAAATTAGGCAAATTAGCACTGTCTTTGCAGCCTTCAGACTCACCCTGGCAGTAAGTCCCTGACATCCTCACAGAGGTCAAGGGGTCTTCCACATGGGATGGCAATTCTTATTCAAACCATTCCCTCACATAAGACATTCAGTATAAGTCTCTCTTCTCTGTGTCTTTTCTTCTAGAGAAGAGTTAGTGTTTAGGATCCTCACCATTAAAGGAAAGAATTCATTCCCATTTTAGCATTTTTAAATCTCCCCAGTTGTGATTCAATAAATTCTTAATATCACGCTGTCTATGCAAGGTCCACCTTTTATCTCCCCTGAAGAACAGCTGGGAAGATACAAGAGCTGAAATTTTAGCCCCAGTTCAACAGAGTAGTCACACACATTTCAGGTGCTGCAGCTGCTGAAGAGGCTGATTTACTTAAATGCTCTGCTGAGTTAGAGACCTGTGACCTTACACCATATGCAACTTTAAATTGAGCTAATGGCAGTTATAGATTTATGCACTGACATAAACCACTGCCTTTTTCATTCCAGGAAGAGAAGGGAAAAAGGAAAATGTTGGTCAGAGTCTGGAAGCTTTGCATATTCATACTTTTCACAGTTGTTAAGTGTTTGAAAATTCAGGTAATGAGCATACAATACTCAGGCTGCCTTTGTATTGCTTGGGGGTTTGCTATCCTAGTAATATCTCTACAGAAACCATTCTATCAAGACAGGTTTTTTGCCCTCAAATTGAATTAGCACTTGTACATTGAAGTTTTCAACATCACCCATAAGATTTTTCAACTTGTCAAAAGAATCTGCATGGTCTCTAACCATGAATAAAAATGATTTCAGATATCATCTTTATTTCAAGTTTTATTTCCTGGGATTAATCTAATTGATTGTGCTGGTGGCTTGTTGAACAGCTGCTGAAATAAACAGACTATTTGTCTTTCTGTGTAAACATATGGGTACCTGGTTTAATTAAAGTTCATACCAGTGTTGAGGGGGAAAACATCCAACAATAACACAAAAATATCCTGTTTTCCAAACCAACACCATAGACCTGAAATTGCTAGAACTCTCTTATTTTTCTCTTGCTGAGTTGAATAAATCTTTTATCGCATAGACAAAAATAAAATCCAGTAGACCACATATAACCTCATTTTTTAGTATATATCCAGATGCTCACACAAGGCATGCATGGTTTTCTCCTTGTTAAATAGGAATAACCCCATAAACCTTTACTTCAACATAATTGTAATTTTTTTGCTTAGCAGACCTAACCTTGTTTTGCATCTTGGATTACAATCCCATTAACCCTTTCTATGGCTTCATAATCGACCAGGGTCTAAACCAAAGACTGTAGGTAAAATACAGTGAAACACACACCCCTTTGGCTCTAACACACATTTTTACTTTCCCCAGGTATCTCTAGTGAAGAAAATAGCATTGCCAATAGGAAATAAAACAAATAAATAGTTCCAGCTAATTCTTCTTAAACTCTTAAAAAAATTAGTTGCTTTAAGATCCTTCAGCATCTTGATTTTCTTAGCTACTCTCATAAGCATAATCAAAAAATTATGGGCTGACATGGAGAGAATACAAGCATAAGTGGGTGGAGCCTCTAGCACCAGGGTGGAACTGGGCAAAAAGAATTGCTTCTGTAATAAGATGCTGGCAAATAATAGGTACATACAGGATCAGTTATTAATAGCCTTTTATGCATAGATAAGCACAACTCTGAGCAGCATGCATGTGCACAAATGAAATATTAATAAGCAGCACACAGTTGTTGTCCAAACAGAAGGAAAGCTGCACAGATAAGAGTTAGAATCATAGAATCACTAAATTATTTAGGTTGGAAAATACCTTTAGGATCAAGTCAAGCTATTAACCCAGCACTGCCAGGTCCATCACCAAAACATATCCCTAAGTGTCACATTTACACATCTTTTAAATACTTCCAGGGATGGTGACTCCACCAGTTCCCTGGGCAGCCTTCTGAAGAAGACATTTTCCCTAATATCCAACCGAAACCTCCCCTGGTACAACCTGAAGCCATTTTTTCTGGTCCAGTCACTTGTTACCTGGGAGAAGAGACTGACCCCTATTTGGCTACTACTTTCTTTCAGGGCATGTAGAGAGTGGTAAGGTCTCCCCTGAGCCTCCTTTTCTCCAAATGTATTGCTAAACAGCTAAAAATTTCAGAAAGACAGCAAAGACTTCAGAACAGGCACAACCAAGCTATGGTTGCTGAAAGAAGTTATTCATTTAATGGCAAAAGTAAGCTATTCCCATTTTCTCAGATCAGTATATAATTTGGGGGGCTGTCTATCTTGGGATAGCCTATTTTTACCCTTAACGAAGGAACATAAAAATTCTAATCAGTTTTCAAATCTCAGGAGTCCAGAGAGAATTTGCATATCTGCATAAAGAAGGACCTGGTACAGAAGAATAAAACAGAAATCTTTTGGATTATACCAACTCAGGTGGGATGCTGCTGTGGTCAGTTCCCCAACAGGATTTAGCACAGTTGGTAAGACCTACCTTCTTTCAACTCCTCCTCTGGAATGATGCCAGCTGTAATTATACATTATAATGAGCAAGAATCTTGAATTCACAGTAGAGCAGCGAAGTTGTTTCTTCTCACCTTCAGTAATGTATTTCTGCCCTCCTTCTTCATCTTTGCTGTGTTGTTTTGTAGTTTATGTCAAACAAGTCTCATTCTTCTCATTACAGACAAAAATCTCTGCTTGTTGAAGTGCTGAGAGAGCTAATTCTTGTTGTTCTCACTTGTTACAGAAAAGCTCCTGCCAAAGGAACCGTTTGGCTTAAAATATTGTAAACAACCTCTCCTCCTTTACCCGCCACCACAGCTTGCTTTTAAGAAGTCTGTTTTCATAAACAGTACATCTTGTCTGCTCAAAACAGCATAACTGGGAGTTGCCATATCAAATACATTTATAGAAGATGGCAGCAAAGGAATACCTTGACAGACTAATGATGACCTCCTGCAAGTCAGGCACTTAAAAGGCTCATTTCCCTGGTTAGCATATTAAAAAGTAATGGCTGAATGGCACTGCTTCCACTCACTTGTCAAGGGTAAAACCTACCCTGTGGGCTACTGTGGAAACAACACCCAAATTCACCACAGAGGTGGCTACCAAATAAGTCAGGGGGATATGAAATACACAAGTTAACGTCAGCTTCCAGCAGAGAGCAGAAAAGACTGAAGCTAGACCAAAAATTACAGACCTGCTTTTTCTATCCCACACTTTGCCTTGGTAATGCCCATGGATTTCTGCAGCATTTCTTCTTCAAGGTTAAAAGCAGGGTGGGAAGGACGAGCTTTGTTAAGGAGAAAAGCTGTCTTTGTATCTATCTGGGTGTTTTGCCTGGTGCCTAAGCACTAGTCCCTTAAAATACAAATGCACACAAAACGATTAAACCACTAAAGAAATTTTAAAAACTAACTGTAGTTGTTATTTAAACAGGTCTGTGTAATTCCTGATGCAAATAGAAGGGGCAGAAAACGCCTCATGCCCATGACTTAAAAATTCACTGACCTGTGGTCTTGCACTTAGATTACCACCACTCAGCCCAAACATTTGAACCAGAGGTAAAAATGAAGTTCACTCTTTGAATTTGATTTATTCTTCCAGACTTCAAAGCTAGGCAGAAAGCCATGGTAGAAAAAGCAAACAGTGAAATCTTCATTCTATTCAGGCTAGTAGAGAAGGTACTTTAAACAATTTAAGTTAATCCTGCCTTTAGTTTCCAAATTCCAAGTCCTGACCTCATGGAAGTCCCATTAGCATTTCTGAAAGTATCAGAGACCAACACACTTCTGCTAAAATAACCTCTGCATCTGAGTGCAGGGATTGCTCACAGGGGTCCCACACAGACCAGCAGGTGCTGGATGATGTTGAGTGAATTAAATTAATTCTTCCTTGGACAAAACTCACACTAAAGTCCACTGGGCTCCTCCAGGTAGGAGTGAGCAAAGCCATATGCAAGGAGGTGGGGCTGTTCCCCAGAGACCCAGGATTAATGTTTGAAAATGGGAGAGCAGAAGGAATTGCCCTGTAAAGTAAATTGTTTTTCCACATAGACAGGGGGAAAAAAAACCCCACCAAAACAACAGAATAAACAGCAAACTTAAACCAACTGGAATGATGCTAAACTAAACTATGATTAACCAGTGTTGGGCTCATCACGTAAGATACTTGCAATACCAACAACTTCCAGATAGGTGTTTTTCATTAGGCTCTGTTCTTATTGTTGCTAATAAGAAGAAAGTTTTTGTCACCTTTGAGTGAGATGCATAGGTATCACAGAATCATAGAATGGTTTGAGTTGGAAGGGGCCCTGGAAGATCATCTGGTTCCAAGCCCCTACTGTGGGCAGGGATTTGTATGGCAGGATGTGCCCTAGAGGTTTTGTTTGTGTTCCCCCCCACTGGAGGGTTTGTAGAAGTTCCCACCTTTGTTTTCTGTTTTACCTGCTGTATTACCCTCCACCTCCTGAAGTTGCATGGGTTACTATTTATTCATCACTTGGCTTTATTAAGATGCAGTTCAGGTTTTCACCTACGTTCTATGTTTTGCAACCATGAAATAAGGATCTAAAAATTCAAAGGACACAAGAGTGTAAAGAACCTTTCAGACACTTTCTGCTTTCTGAAGCCTCAGCAGACAGAGCAGTTTAGCAGCCCAGAGCTGTTACCTGTGACCTAAAATAGCTTCTAATGCAGCAAATTATTTTAGATATCGGAATTATTATGCTGGAATAAATGTAGAGCTCTTTCTACATTTTTGTCATGTCCCGGTAAAATCACAGGTCTGACAGGCTATCTTGGCTAAAGAGTCCACACGAAATATGTTGCTAATTATTTATACACCTCTTCAAAGGCTCAGTGCTGCTACTTGTACTTCTTGCTACTCTTAACCTACCCATGCCCTGAAGTTGTTTTTCAACCACTGAACTGAAACACCTCAGAGTAACAAGCTTATAATAAGAGGTTCATAAATCTGGCAGTGATTAACAGCACAGGTTAATCAAATGGGTGTAGAACAGGCTTTTCCTCCCTTTTCCTTTAAAGGAAACTGGCCCCAAGTGTTTCTGCTATGTAGAAATAAATTTGCAATTAACTTCTACTTATTGGTGTCATAGTGGCCTCTGAAGACCCCAGCCAGAAGCCAGCACTTGTTGTACCTCTCAGCATGTAAATGTGGACCAGAGGACAGCAGTCACTCTGAAGAGCTGACAGCTCTGCACCATCCCACAGCTGAGCTCCAGGGGCCAGGGATGGGTTCTGCCAGGAGCTACTCCTGCATGGAAAAGAGCAGGCAGCCTCATGCTGATGTGTCACCCTCGTGACTAAAGCTGCTTGATGCTTAAAAATAAGAGGAGTTGTCTTCCACTGACTTTGGTCAGCTTCTTATGAAAATCAACCTGATCAAGTCCACCTACTGCCAAATCTCCTGTGTTCAATTTACTCCAAGAACAACAGGACATAAGACTCCAGCATGCCCCACACACAGGGAATTAGTATCTGATTTCAGCTGTTTGCAGTCAGACTCTCACTGCACATGATAGAGCAACAACAGGAAAAATGAGTTTGTGGTGGTTACCAGGCTGGATGGCAGCTGGGCCTAGGAAATCTGAACTTCCCAAAACTTGGAGCCAGTAAGAAAGTTCAAACAGAAAACAGGTATGAGGGGTGGATTTCTAAACCCTGAACCCATTGTTTATCAGTCAGTAGCCACAGCATTTTTGTGTAGGATTTTCTGGAGCATGATCTTGAAATAAATGGGATTGAAATCTTGATTCAATTCCAACTGAAAAAAAAGGGAATTCCTGGATTGCATTAGCTAAGTGCAAAGACAAAAAAAACCCCTTTTGAATTAGCACTGAAATGTATATTTGCTTCACCTCACTAAGTCAGAGGGGCTTTTTCCTTGTGTTAATTGCTTCTAAAAATTGCAGACTCCAACCACCCACAGTCTGGGCATGTGACGGGCTGAGCCTGAACACTCAACACCTCCTCTCAGGACTCTCCTCTGCAGTTATTCAAAGCCCAGACTTCCCTTGCTACCAGCTGAGTTTATGACAACAGAACCACCACGTTAATCCAGAGCAAACTCATCCTCCTGCTTGACAGCTCACCCTCCTCACGAGGTCCTGGCAGCTCACAGGAGCTGCAAGCACCCCTCACCCCCTGCCTTTATCTATAGTCTGCTAGGACCTCTCCTTTCTCCCCAGCTGTCAATGTTCAGGACTGGAGCATCCAGTTGCTGCCACGTGCTGCACATTAAGCTGTGCAAGTAATGACTGCCATGGGGTTACTCTGCTCCCTTACACTCATCAGGATGTATTTTTTTTAATGCTTAGATTTTTTTTTTTCTGCTTAGATTTTCATGTCTCTATAGTGCTCCCCTATTTCACTTTGTTTTGGTGATGGGCATGAGATTTTTGTATCAGCAAGTCAGAAGAGTGGTTGAGACCTGAGGCAGAAGTGAGTAAGCATCAGCCCCCAGTTCTTGGGTGTGCTTATTATCTTGGACCAGTTCTGAAGGAATATTTTCCTTCTGCAGAGTCAAGGATTTACAAAAGTTTTAAAAACCCCACCCCTTACAGCACTAACTTTCACCACACCAGAGGAACAAAGGCTTCATCCTGAAGTAGCAGTGCTTTACATTTTACCCTCTCATACCAAGTACTCTCTGTCCTCTACTGCTTTTCCTACGAAACACAGACCTTTCTAAATAACAAAAGTTACCCCCAGAAGGCATCAGCTTCCTGCTCACATCCTGCACTGCCATCACCTGTGATCTCACTGTCCTCTACCTGCTTCAAAATGCTGTTGTCATTTTTCATGATAGATTATAGCAATCAGGAGAGGATTTAAAAAAAGTTACTTGCACATAAGCATAAACTATTGCTAGACTTCAAGCAAGTTATGAACAGCAAAATTTTAACAATCTAAAAGAGACAAAGTTGCTTCTCTTTCAGATAAAGGCCAAATTTCTCATTTATGTCCTGTGCCATAATGAGTGTTGGGGTGATTTATCTAAAAGGGGATGTTCCCTCTTCCTTGCTCCTACTCTGTCAAACTACCAAAGAGGGGGAAGCAAGCAGTTGGCAAGGACATCACAAAATCTGAAATAATTTCTTTGTTAACTTATAGTTGGGAGTAGGTTTTTTTACTACTGGAAAGGTTTCAAAAGCTGATGTTACAGCCCTAACCTGAGCAATGCTATAACCTGAAATCTTAATGCTCTGACGGGTGCCGGGATAGGATTTAAGGTCCAATTCATACATACAGTTACTAACAAACTAGGGGAGTGCTAACTCACATAGGAATTTCTGCTTGCAAACATAGAGGGATGAAGATTTCAAGAGGTAACTGTGTCCATACAGTAAAGGACTGAGTTTTTGTAGTCTCTGGTTTGTCAGCAATTTCTTTAACGGGAAGAATAAACAAAAAATAACAAGCAAACTTCCCCAACAAAGTAAGAATGCAAATTTCACTTAGCAGTTCCTTAGTTTTAGTACTACTAATACAGCTTGTCTCTCCTCTAGGTTCAGCTCCAACTCTGATTTGATAGCTGGTCTTTGACTTGGCAGGAGCTTTGCCCACCAAAAATGCACCATTCCTGCTTTCATCTTTCATTTCCATGGCTATTGCTCTGCAGATGCCAGTGGCACCTGAGCTTAAAGGAAACCAGCAACTGTTCATACAGATACAGAGATATGTTGTTTTCCACCATTTTACATGGAACAGCTCAATTTAGGGGGGGAAAGTTGACTATTGCTATGAAATCTTACCTTACAACAGGTAAGTCAACACCACACAAACTCAAATAGTGAATTGCAGCCTGTTTTGAAGCCAAATGGAACATTGGACTGCCTCTTTAAAAAAAACAGATAGTCTTGCCAAAGAGCAGCACATCTCAGCTCTCAGAAGAAAGCTACCCAGCTATTCCCAGTTCTGGCTGAATTTTTAAACTCTGAAATGTTTGGAGCACTCACACATGTATTAATGCAGCAAAGATACTTCCAATTCACTCAATTTTTTCTGACTTAAAGTGGAATAAATAAAAGCAAAATCTGGTCATGTACCTTTGCTGAATCAATGTTTCTTCTCCCCCTCTTTAACCAGCTTGGCATCTTTATGCACTGATAGTGGTCTTAGAGTCAAAGCTGACACAGCAGCTCTTTCTGTTGCCTGACCCACTGTCACCACCTCTCACACCAATATAATGCACATGTAAAATCATTGTCAAAATGTTATCAGAAAGATATATTGTGCAGGTACAGAAGAAAGTCTGCTAGCCCCTGCAACACCATCCATTTTTATTATGCCACATTATAAATTACATTTTTCACAGTGTATCTTAGGCATGGAAAATAAATGCACTAACCCTCTAAAAATAAGATTCCTCACTAAAACCTTCTATAGAAGACACCAGTCCAGAGCACACATTTACAGCTACATCATAAATCTTTGGTAAAAATGGGATTTATAAAAGCTGTGCTGACACAGCTTATCTACAAGATTGTGAAAACGACAGCCCTGTGTAGAGAGCTCGCCCTGCTAAAACACAGCTGTATGAATATTGAACATCAAATCCCACACAAGTCCTCTGACCTCTGCAGCAGCTCCCAAACCACCCCTGCCTCTCTTCCCAAGCCAGGCTCCCACCCACAGCTGGAGCACAACTGTGAACCAAATAGAGCAAAACTCTTTTAATCACTTCCTTTCCCTCACTTGCCTGCAGGATATTCTACCCACCTGTTCTGGGTTTTTCTCACCATCACCTTCTAGTATCTAAAACAGCTGGGCCTTGCAAATTGATTAACTTCAGTGTCTTTGACCTCCAGGCACATAACACTCATTTGTCAGCTTCCTGAACTTTTCTGGTCTTCTGGTCCATTTTTAAGTGCTCTGAGCAAAAACCTTCTTTTGCACTTGACATGAGCCCTGCAAAATACTGTGACATGCCATGAAACATCCTTCTGGGGACACGGAAGGGCATCAGGTGTGAGAGAGACATGAAGTAACAACTTCATTCCAATTTCACTCCAAGATACACCTCTTGCATGATCCTTGCAGAGGCTGAATCCCAACACTGCCGGGCACCTGAAGGAGGATTTGCTTTTTGCTCTGGTTGAGGAGAAAAATTTTCCCAACGCCCTACAAACAGGCAGCAGGGCCAGGCAGTAGGAAGGTGCAAACACCAGGGCACCCAGCCCTCTGAAAGCACTTCCAGGAGTCACTCTTCCAAACTTTCAGGGCTCCCCAGAGCCATGGGAACACAGATGGGCTCTGGCTGTCACTAGCCTCTAAAGTATCAACGGGACCACGGAGGAAGAAGGGGGAGAAAGAGAAGGGCCGGGGGAATCCTGAGGTCCTGAGCTCACCTCTCCAGTGCCTGGGCTGCCTCGACCACCCGGGAGAAAAAAAAAAAAAAAAAAAAAAAAAAAAAAAAAAAAAAAAGAAAAAAAAAAAAAACACCGCCCCAAACCTTCCACTCACTACCACAAACTGCATTTAATTGCCTAATGGCCCCTCTAGCCAAAGGTGTATTTATACGGATGGGAGGGGCGGGGCATCCCGTCCAGTCCCACCCCAGCCTCCCCTCCCGACTCTGCCCTGGAAACCCTCGCGGGACCCCGCCCGACTCCAAGGCGGGCACTCCCGAGTGCATCCCCCCCTTCACTAAAAGCCATCGCACAGCTGTCAGCACTTACAGCAGACAACTTCAAATGGTTGTAAAAGCTTCTTCAGACCCAACCTCCTCATTCGGAAATATGCACGAACGGTATTAAAAATTATATCAGGCAAAAAAACCCAGAAACTCTACCCTTAATAAAAAACCCTAATTATCCATGCAAAACTAACCAAAAAAAAAAACAAAAACAAAAACAAAAACAAAAACAACAACAACAAGAAAAAAACCACAGAAGGCCAAAAACCCTCCCAACCATGTTGGCCTACTTTGGGCTAGTGTGTCTAGACTCAGCAGGAACATTTTGAGAGGCAGGCCAGCGCACTGGGAGCCCAAGTGGCTGGGAAAGACAGGGATGCTGGGACCTGTTAGGAAGTGTTTCCTCATCTCATGGGTGTGCAGCAACAAATTCACTTATCCAAGGAAACATGCTGGCCTAAACAAGGAAAGCAAAATGCATTTTACTCAAGTAAGTTCGCCATGTCAGGGCACCTACCAGGCAACAGAACTGCTCAGGGATTAACAAGTAAAAACATGATTTGATTCTGAATTTATATATATATATATATATATATATATATATATATATATATATATATATCAACAGACACAGAGTCACACACATCCAGCTTGATGATTTGAAAGGTTTCAAATGACAGCATCTTTGGGTTGTCCCAGGTGTCCCCTGTCAAAACAAACAGTAAAGCAGTTAAGCATGGATTTAGTTCATTCCAATTCAGCAAAATATTTCCAGTAGGATGTGTGGATAGAAGCTGTTGTGAGTACATGCCTCTACAGAAGTTTGTGTTACATGCTATGGACTGAGCTGTCTGCATTTTAAACTCTGCTTTGGATTGGCTGTACATACATCTGTCAATTATTAATCTCCTGCCTTTTTTTTTTTTTTTTTTTTAATTTTTCATTACCTTCATAATACCATTTTCGGAGCTGTCTTCTTTCCTGCGTGTCTGTGTGTTTGCAGTTCTCAACACAGAACCATTTAATAAGCTTTGATGTTCCTGGCAAAACTCCCATTGATCGTCTTGATTGCCTTTGTAAGAGATTTCACTGGAATTCCATGGCTGTCTCAGGACTGGGGAAGACACATGATAACACAGCCCTAACCCACTGCTTCCAACAGGAAATGTTGATGCAAGCTGCAGATGCGTTTCACAACTTGATTTCATTACATTAACAGTCTTCAAAACGTACAATACTTCATTTATAAAAAGGGGTAGGGAGCACAGGTGAATGCCTGCCCATGCTCTGTGTGGAAAGGGAAGGGCTTTGATGTGTGCCTGGAGGTTGTGCAAAAGGTGGAAAGCATTTCCACTGAATTTTAACCAATATAAAATAAAGAGGATTTGTGATCAGCTTTGAATAAAACTTAGCCGAGTGTCTGTGCCCACATGTGAGGTGGACACCCCCCAACATTATCACTGCTGTTATGCACAGATTTATCTCCTGGGAATCAAAGCCTGGTTTCCAAGAACTAGGTCTGAGCTCAGCGTGCACGGCCTTGCAGGGATGGATGCTCCAGCACACATCTGATATTTTCAGGAGGTGCTGGTCCTTCTGGTCCCCACCAGTCAGGTTCCAGTTCCACCATGCTCTGATTGTGTGAATATTGAATCAAAGGGTAAAAACAGAATAATTCCCAGACATTTTCCACCCCCTATTCATGGAGAAGGATGAGTCCCTGCCAGATCTCACCAAAACTATAGAAACTGTGAAAGCACAGTCTGTGGTGTGGCACACACCAAATACCACAGGCCACATGACCCTATCTCCCTAAATAAGCATTTTAACACACTATTTAATGGCTCAGAGGTACAACACCAGCCCAGTGACACAACTGTGCCTGCTCAGAATCACAAGGTTTTCATCACCTTTTCCAATGCATATCAACTGTCACAGTTTTTTATCCTGGCTGGAAGGAGAAGGCTGCCTGGTGAATCCTGAGGACGTGGAAAGAGATCAGCCAACACCTTGCAGGGTGGAAGGGGGAGAAAACCAAATCATATTTTTTTGAAAACACTGAAGAAGTAGATGGAAGACACTGAAAATTTACAAGGGATAAGAGCTCTGAGCTGAGGACGTGCCCATGCTGGTGATCAGATTAAAAACCACAACACAACATTTTCCCTCAGTTAACAACAAGCCCTGAAAGGTATCTGAAATGCAAGCACCATCTTTCGTTGCACCAAATGCCTGGTACCAGCCTCCAGGCACACACACACGTGTCCTCATTGCTCCAGTTAAATGGCATACGGAGCCAGGGAGAGAGAGAGGAATCTCCTGCTTAATTAGGGAATGTGTTTGGAATATGATTTGTGATAATTCATCTATAACAAGGGGAATTAATGAAAATAATTAATGAAGGCTAATCTAAGATACCAGGGTTTTGTCTAAATCAGCAAGAGTGGAGTCCCAAGGACATTCACAGTGTGATTTATAGGATTTTTTTTTTTAATGATCCATGAGGTCTTAATGCTTTCAATACAAGCAGGAGCTGGGGAGGTGGTTAGGGAGGGCTCCCACCTGTGAGATGGTTTGTAAGGTGGGTTCCTGTGTTCCTGTGAGAGTTAGATCTGCTTTGTATTATGCAGTGTTTCTTTTCCTTTAGGAGCCTCTTTATGTCTGAATTTCCCTCTTTACAATTTTATATTGATCTATAAGGAAGAGCAGTGAAGTTCACTGCATATTTAGCTGCTCTGATTTTACAGTGTTTGGACAGCAGGTGTATCTCAAAAAATAAACCCCAAACCCAAATCCAAACAACCAGAAATACAGGCAAAATCACAGCCTTGCAGGATACTCATGACCCTTGAGCTATAAAGCATTCAATGGAGATTTGAATTAAAACGAATGTATTAAAAATAACTTTTTTACAGCACCACGGCAAGCCAAGCAGGTGATTGCTGTGCTGATACCAGCTAGATGACACAGAAGAGGGGGCAGGAGTCACCATTGCTACTGGCGTTAGCCAAGACTGTGGATGAAAAAGGCCTTTCCTGAGGTCTCCAGGACTGGCAGAGCCTTGCAAGAGCCTGAGGAGGCGTAGGAATGTTCTTGGTCTCCCCTGCCACACTGGCCACACTGGCCCCACCTCAAACAGCAGCTCCAACAAAGGGAGGGGTTGAAATCCTTGCCAAAATGAATGCAAAAAAGCCCTGTACAAAAACAGGCCCTGCCTCCACCTCCACCCACCCTCTTGGAAAAGCAGTTTAAGAATGGTGTCCTGGGTGCTGTGCAAGAATATGCAGTGTGTGTGAGCAGAGGAGAGGCAGTGAGGGCTGGATGGCTCCTGCTTAGCAGTCTGCTCACATCGTTCTCCCACGAAGAATATTCAGCTTTCTTTGTCTAAAATGTTGAGTGGTTATGAATAGTAAGGATAGACTATCTGTAATTATTTTTAAATTATTAATGGTTTTGTTAGATCCCTTCACTTCTACATTAGGTTTCTGTTAATGTAAGTTAAATCAAAATGTACTTCAGTTTCCAGGCAGCTCCCAAATGTATTTTTCATTCTTTCATAACATTACTTCAAGTTCTCGATGAGGTGTCTATGATAAAGTTTGCTCCCGAGCCGGCAGACTTCCAGTCCTAGTGAATTCAGCGACAGGCTCACCAGGCAGGGCTCTCATCAGTCGGGCTGGATGGCAAACGAGGAGACCGTGGCTGCATTGCCAATCAGAGCCCCACTCCCAGCTTCCAGGTGTGATGCTCCATCCATGAGGAGCACGGAATCCACGGGGGGATCACAGTGGGGGAAATTTGTCAGAATAACCAAGTTACTTTATTGGCACTTTCCATCACGCTTAGGAGACTCAGCTCGTTACGCCAGGCACTCCTGATCAGAAAATATCTGCGAAGTGGCTGGCTCAAGGCTCAGACCGTGCAGGCAGTGAGGAGAGGTTCCCGCTTGCCACCCTGCCCCAGAAGATGCTCTCGGATGGGGGAAAAGAGTGGCACAAATGAGGATTTCTTTTCCCTCCTCGCCTCTCAGCCGGGGGTCCGCTCCTGCCGAGGGGGCGGCGCTGGGGACAGGAGGGTGCCGAATCAAACGCGTGCATTCAACAACACAAACGCCACGAAAAAAAAAAAAAAAAACAACAAACCGCCTGGATAAATTATGCAGAGGGATTTCTGGATTTCTTTCAAGTAATTAAGTTTCGATTTCTTGCATTTATTTTAGTGCCAGGAAGCACGAGGCGCCACGGACGGCAAAACTCTTCATTGATCGTTCCGGGCTCGAAGTTTGACTTCGTGACTTGACTGGGCTCGCGGCGGCGGCGCGGCCGCACATTTGGAGCGGGGGAGGAGATTTGGGAGAGGGGGAGCGGGGGCCGGTGCGGGCGGTGGTGCCGGGATGGAAGCACCGAGGGGGCCGGGGATGCCGAAGAACCGCCGGTGTGCGAGGATGCTCCAACGGGGAGTCCCGGGCCGGTGCACCCATCTCTCCGCACCTGCCGAGCCCCCGCGGCGGCGGGGCCGGGTCGCCCCACGTCTCACTGTGCGCGACACTACA